>CAXDIM010000148.1:0-197752 GCA_963989365.1 Rhimphoctona megacephalus | reverse complement strand
GAGGGAGGGAGAGAGAGGGAGGGAGGGAGTGAGGGAGAGGGAGAGGGAGTGGGAGAAGGACCTTTTTAAGTACTCCAATTGTTGCACCGTTTTTGTAGTCAAGCCACACTGTATGTTTCTCGAACCACTGATATTCATTTTTATTCATTATTATTTTTATTCGTTCAAATAATCGTTACCTCCATCTGTCTTCAACAGTGTTGTGAACACATATTTTATCCTTCCTTTTTCATCAGATGTTGCGAAGCTGAGATTCTTTCAGTTATTTCAAGTTTATTCTCAAAAATTTAATTGATATTATCGCATGTTAAAGCTCGTTCAAATACATGTAACGCGATTGAAACAAATCCATTGATTTCCTTTCGTATGATAAAACACTCTTTCCCCGGCCCATAAGTAGATGTTCTCGCGTTCATTTTAAATACACAGCATGAATGGGCCACGGCCATTGAGAAACGTACGGCAGCCTACGCATCTACAGGATTACGTTCGTACCTACGAAACCACTGCTTCATCGGAGGAATGCGGCAACGCCTCAACCGAGCTGCCTCGAGGAGACAATCACAGTGGTCCAACAATGCAAGAGACCGTTTCGGAAATACAACGCGCAATGGAAAGCCTCGACGAGGAGATATATCAGTCGACATTTGCTGAATACGAACAACGAAACAAAGTGCTTTATGGAAATTATTCTTATTTTTTACATTATCGTTATTACAATGATTTTTCGTTTCAACGCGTTTTCTCGCTGTCTGTAGGTTACATCGCAGCCAAATAGCGAATTGCAAACAATCCGGTCGACGCTATCACAGCACTACTCGACAAACTCTCCAGACAACTACAGCACGGCCACACCACAACCCCTAACGACACCGGACCATGACGTTGAAACTCACACGACTCACACAGTTACAAATACCACGACGACAAATGACCAAACTTACACGACCCAAATACTTGCAAGTACCACGACTATAAAAGACCCAACTTACATGACGCAAACACTCGCACATACTACAACGACAAGTGACCCGACTCTCACGACTAGCCACGACACGACGGAAACGCGACACATGGCACAACAGCAACAACAACAGCAACAACAACGGCAACAACAACAAGAACAACTACAACAACAACAGCAACAGCAACAACAACAACAACAACAACGGCAACAACAACAACAACAACAACAACAACAACAGCAGCAGCAGCAGCAGCAGCAGCAACAACAACAACAACAACGACGAGAACGACAACAACAAGAACAAGAACAACAACAACAACAACAACAACAACAACGACAACGACAACAACTACAACAACGACAGCAACACCAGCTACAGCAGCAACGACAACGGCAACACCCACCACTACCACCTCCACCATCACCACAACAAGTGCAACCACAACTTCCACATGGGACATATGAATCGTTGCGGCATTTCAATCAGCCGTTCAAATGTTCATGGCAAGAGTCAGTGGAACAGCTGATAAACGAGTTTCGGTAAAATTACTTTTTGAGCCTTCTGAGTCATTTTTCGTTGTGTCAAAAATGTTACCGTTTTACCCTTGTTCTTATTTTTGGGATTCAGGGCCTACCGAGAGTCTACAAACAATGAGCTACGGTGCGTACAATTTTGGAGCAGCGAGGTTATTGCAAACTCGATACCGTAATTGCAAACGGTACAAATTTATTATCAATTTCTTCATTTATTTTTTCTTAATCAAATATATAGAAGACTCAGACGGTTGTATGAGCGAGAGCTGTCGACAGAATTCCCAAAAAAACCCAACTCGCTGCCGTTGTCCACCCGTGAACAGGTGATCGATTTCGAGACCATCCCGGACGACGATTACAAAAGTGTGGTAAGGGCAAATATTTTTTTCATTGCAACGTAAATATCGTTAAGCGCTTTTCCTATCGCTGTCTCAATTTTGTTGACTTTCCTACTCAGGTAAGGTACTTGGGTGCGCTGGGTGGGCACACGTTAGTCGAAACGGCTAACGATATTTTGAAGAATGCTATGAAAGATTCAGTTTCCCCAGCTTTAACGTGGCACGGCCGGAAGCCGGACGAGATCGCTCTGGGAAAGACGAGATTCGCGAAAGCTCTGTATGGTATGTCGAGAAAGAATTATTGGATTACCTTTTTCAGAGCGAATTCTCTTTGATAGTGAAATATATCTCAGTTTTTATTTTTTTATTGTTCTTATCATCGGAATAGCGGCTGCGGCAAGAAATCGCAATTATCCGAAACCCGATTGGTCCCAGTTCACCGATGCAATGGTCAACGCATTACGAAGCTCCAAACAGCGCCACAGGAACAGCCTCCAAAGAATGGAAAACGATAGGAGAAGTAGAGGAAACGGTCGACCTGTCCATCAAGCGCAGCTCAACGAGGATCGTCGGCCAACCAATCCACAGACGCACCCCGAAGGAGGCGAATCGGAAATGGAAAGTTCTGACATGGATACGGGACGGCACGATGGGAGTGATCAACGTGCTCGCAACAACGGCCAGCATCAACACCGTCAACGCCGCCAACGAAGAGTATCGTCGTCTTCCCTGGATTCAAACATTTCCGATGCAAGGTCTCGTTCTCCGATTTTGTAGGTATCGTTCGGGGTAAAGTAAAAGCGTGAGTACTCAACGTCATCAACGGTGACAGCTCTAGTTCTTGGTTTTTTAAAATATTTTTTTATTTTTTTATTTACGAATCATTTTTTGTTTATTTTCATTTATAAAAGGAAAACCAGAATAGAGCGGTTGAGTCATTTTTTTTCGTTTCTATATTCTTTTTATTGAAGTCGTTCGCGCCTGTAAGCGTTATCTTGTTGGTTTTCAATTTTAATCTGCGGGTGTCGTATTTTTTGCTCTGAGTTAAAGAATGTTTTTCATTTCATTTTCTTTCTATTTTTTGTTCTACGTTATATAACGTGTTTTATTTGAATTTTTTTTTCTATTTTTGCTCTACGTTAAACAACATTTTTTCGCGTTATGGTAAAAATAATGGTTACAGTTTTGCACCTCTCGTCGTTTCATGCAGTTCTGTTTAGTATTCGTTACATTATTTATTATATTATTCATTAACATGTATTATATTGTTCGGGTGAAAGTGCAGAGTGTATATCGTGTGTATGAGGGGTTCGGATTCCACTTTCAAAAGGAGGTCCCCCAACGCACGGGTGTGCGGTTTAAAGTATCCGGGTTTTCGTGGTGTCGGTAGACCATCGTAAATTTAAAGATGGCTAGCGATCCGCAAAACTCGGGTTTTTCTACTGCATACCCACATTCATCGACTTATTGGGACAAGACAATTTTTTCTATCATCATACATTCTCCGTCCTTACATTATTTTCTCACATTGGGAAAAATAACTCTTCATAGTTATGATCAGTTGAAAATAAATCTCAATAGTTGATTAATCTTTGAAAACTTTACCCGTTTGAACCAGGCAAGAATTTGTATTCTCAGACTGTCCTCGAAAACTGCCGATTTACCACTGGTTTTGTGCTCTTGCCTGTCGAGGCCTTTGCTGTCCAGCTGCCGGCAATACAGTGCGCTCCATTGCTGCTATTACGACGCAACAACGTGCCGTACCTATGCAGTCAGCGGAGCGACACAGCGTGCTGAATATGCGCCTTCAACTTGCCACTACAGTTAATCATCAATTCGTTGCTCCCTTGCTGCAACCGCGTACCGCAATACGGCCAGCAACAGAACGGCACGCCGTGCTCTCCCTGTGCTGTTCACTTGCCCTTACAGTATAACACGGCCTTGATGTTCTCTTGTTATAAAAACGGGCCTCGATTCTAACCGCACAGCAACGGCACGATGTGCTGTCACTGTGCCGTTCACTTGTACTTACAGTATAACACGGCCTTGATGTTTTGTTGTCATAAAAACGGGCCTCAATTCTAATCGAACAGCAACGGCACAATGTGCTGTGTCTATGCTGTAATATGCTAAAATTTCATACCATAGTACTGCTGCTAGTTTAATCTACTTTGAATCAGAGTGTTGACGCATTTGTAACGACATTTAACGCAATATCGTGCTGTCATAATACAGCTTAATACGGCGGCAAAAAATGTTTTATTGCCATTTCAACATGCTGTTTCGTGATGGACTGTTGCTATAGCATTGCTGCAAAATGTCTATCTGGGTAGAGAAAGATGAAACGGAATGGCCAATCACAAGCTCGGAAGGCGTCAAGAGGCCTTTCATTGTGTCGTATACAGACATGCCAATACTTCGATGTCAGCATAATCTTGAGCCTGTGCAAAGTTTTTTCTCAGCAAATACGGCATTAATCGTGCTGATTTAAGGCTCAATCGAAGTATTTTTTCGTAATAAATCTCCAGTTCAATTTTCAAATCATCATATGCCTCCTGAGCTTCGTAATTAAAGAAAATGGATTTCAGTTTTTACTCCCACCACGGTGAATCGTTTTATTCTGAGATAATAACACTCGACCTGTCAAACTTTCCGCGGTTCGGTATATATATATATAGCGACGAGGTGGAGGAAGTCTCATGTGACGTCGGTCTGCGACAGCGCCGTGAAGTTAGCCGCGAGGACATGAGGCCTTTGATAGTGTTATATATATATGGGTGTCGTCAGAATCAACCAATCAGAAACTCGAGAGACACTTTCAGCCGGCTTTGGTGTTGTATACAGACACGTCTGATTCTTGAATGTGTAGGTGACTTTTGCGTGATTTTGAGCCCGTGCAAAGTTTTTTCTCAGCATTTACGTCACCGATCGTGCTAAATTTGGGCTCATTCGAAAGATAATTTCTTAATGAATCTCCAGTTCAATTTTCAAGGCCTCAAACGACTCGTGAGCTTCGAAAACGAACAAAATGATGTGCCAATTTTACCCCCACCACCGCGAAAAGTTTTGTTTCGAGAAAGTATAGTCTCGGCGAGCCTCGGGCCAGCAGACGACAGAGCTGTCAATGTACTTGTCCCGAGACTCTACCGAGTCTCTTGATTTTGCTGAAATACGACGTACGATTCTTCTTACCATCCTATTTTGAAGATTTGGGCCACTTGTTATAGGCCAGCAAACCTGGACAACGATTCGCAAACAAGCTCACATTTTTTATTTCGGTACATTCTATACAATTAAAAATCTTTTCTTCCGTCCATTATATATTTATTATATTATGTTGAGTGTAAAAAAAGTTCGATGTCAAAATATTGTTACAGTAACGTCCAAACAGAAACCATGCAATTCGTTTTTTTTCATCACTAATTTTTTCGTTAACTTCTGCTTATATTTGGAGCGAAACCGGAATAGAAACGTCTCGACCTTGCGTTAATATTTAAAAAATCACAAAATTGCGCTTGGAATGGACGGCATTAAAAAAAAATCATTTACGGGAAAATCCAACTCAAACGTTGAATGAAAATGTCTTTCAAAAACAGTTGGATGCATTATTTGACATTGCAAAAAAAAATATTCACAACAGTCTCGCATAAAGACAAAAGGAATTTTTGATTGATCAACGAACAAATCGAAGAGAATCTATATCATGGATTACTAAAGAATCAAACTTGGAAACGGAGGAAATTTCAGCAAAAGTTAACAATGAAATTGGTGATAAAAATAAGTCGAATTAATTGGTTAAGAGCAACTATTTTTCAACTGCATCTTCGAAGAAAGCACGTAAGTTTGTAGATACTCGTATGCTATTATCTGGAATACGTGTTTTCAAACACATCTTTTGAAATTGTTCTATTTATTATTATCTTTCGACATGCTTTTTAGCTAGAAGTACAAGAAAATAACAATCCGCTTAAGTTAGCTTAAAAAATGTTTTGAAGTAAAAAGTTTTGAGAAAATAGTCTCATCAAATATTTACAACTCTCGTTTTAATAGGAAGCAAAAAATTGATTTTTGTAGTTAAAAATTTGATTATCTCGTCATTTTTATCGAAAAATTGAAAAAAAATGCAGAAAAATTACTTGAGCCAGCTGTTCAAATTTTTTAAGAGTGATCAAATTTTGTACAAATCACGTCTTCATCAAGCACTAACACTTTCCGCTATGAGAGCAGAATAAAAAAAATTTCATGTCGTGATTTTCAACAAAAAATAGAAAAAAATATGGAAAAGTCGCTTGAGCACTATCTAAAAAATTTTTTAGACCATTCAAATTTTGCAAAAATTAGTTTTTCATTATGTACTAACAATTTCCGTTGAGGCCCGCGAAAAAAAAAATATCGATTTTTTTGAACCACCCTAATATAATATAAAAGAAAAAAAATAGAAATAGAATAGAATAGAAAGAAAAGAAGCCCGGAAACTGTCATATTCGAGTATATAAGAGTGCAGCAGGGCTCGCCGTAGTATTCAATATTTCAAAAGATAGAAAACTGTATTATATTGATTTACTTAATTCGACAAGTATTTTTTTTTATCTTATTGTTTGTGAACAAATTCAAATAAACCGTTATTCTATTTAACGCAATAAATAAATAAAGCAAATGAGAAATTCATTAAAAGGATCTTCTGAATGAAAGTAAACATCTATCCCACCATTTATTATCATTCCAGTGATGTTTTAAAAATTAATCCTGCAGAAGTATTGATTTCTTGGAAAAAAAAAAAACACGAATCATCGTGCACTTTTTTGCAAACAGGCCATAACTTTTCCGGATCAAAGAGGCGGTCTTTAACTACCGGAAATGTTATCTCTATATATACAAGGCATTCCACGGTATTTTACTGAGTCCGTGACCCTCCGACTGTTTGCAATTTTCCTAAATGTTATTTGTAAAATAGTACCCCACGAAACGAATATGCACACCAATTTTCAAATTTTTATTTACCGTTTTTAAGAGTAACAATTTTTCAAAGAATTACATTTTTGGAAAGTTCTAAAACGTTGTGAAACCTCTCTTAAGCTAATGGAAATGTCAACAAATGTCAATACATAGATTTTATTTCGTTTTGATTGATAATTTCATGGAAGAATGAAAAAAATTCTTCATGATCAATGTCAAAAATTTCGTTGCGTCTGAAGTAAAATATATTTTTTAAAGAAAATTGCCTATTTAGATTTTTTTTCAAAAAATTTTCGAAAATAGTATGACTAATGATACGATTTTTCACGCGGGTCCAATCGTGGAGGAACGTTTTATTCTATTTTCGTTTGGAATTGATACATTTTATTTTTCAAATAAAGTGGGATTTTTTCTTACCAACATAATTTTGATTGATGATATCATCGATACTTTATCATTTTTAAGCCTATACCGATTGTAATGAAATGAATTTTAAAAAAACGTTGAAATTTTCGAATAAAAAAAAATCGTACTATTTCAAGTTTTTTTCTTACACTTAACCATTTTGATAAAATCTATTGTGAACCATTTTCAATTGGATTCGATCGCTCAAAAACTGCATACATACAGGTTCTCACGATTTTTAAAATTACTTTTAACAACGATTGTAAACAAATCATCTTTTTGTCAGCAGTTAAATCCGACCAAAAGTTGTTGAACTGTCCATAAAATTAATCAAAATTGTTATTGGTAAGAAAGAATGGAATCGGTAGGAAAAGTATGTCGTTTTTCAAAAGTTCCATTTTTTTTATCTAATAACAAATGAGAGAATTGAAAATGGTAAAAAAATTAATAATATTCTTTGAAATTATTGTAGTAACAAATAAATCAACGTTATATTAAAAATACTATGTTTTAATTCCACAAAAAAATAAGAATAAATATGGAAATGCTGTTAAAATTGCATCACTGTGATGTTACTGTGAACGCTAGATACACGTATTAATCTAGCGCCATGACGGTATAATTTTATTCGAGTGAACACGGGGGTTGAAGCTTCTCCCTCTGGCCACAGAGTGGCGCAGACCAAGTCTGTTCCCGAGCGCGCATCATCCGCTTGGAGTGCATATACTCTCGGAACTGAAGTACATCGTGACCGTCCGGAAAGATGGTCTTATACATATTTTTGAAACTGCCATGAGCACCGCTGTTAAGAATGAACAGTGATACCTAAGCAACTTGAAAGATAGTATATCGATGATACCTTTTGAATTGCAGGTTATCGTTTTGGACGTTCTCGATAATTCGAAGAATGTTTGTCCGAGAAAATCGGTAAACACAGTGTTATGAAGATCAGATACATTTGAATAAAATACAAAGTTCCTTCACATAGTCTACAAATAAAATTGTTGCTGATTTGTTTCAAAGCAAATAATCGATATATTCTTGACTCAAATTTGATTAGTAGATACATATGCTGATTTGCGGTGGCACAGTGTCGCCACCATTCGGTTAGGTTCCAACCATTCCATGTGCTACCCAAACAGAACGTTACGTGACGTTGAACCCTAACGCCACAATGCCATTGAAACAGAACGCTACAATGCTGTTTAACCTAACGCTAGGATGCTGTCACAATCAAACGCTAGGATGCCGTTTGAACACTGAACTCTACTAATACTGGAACGCTGACGCCCATAAGATCCTAACGGGCCCGACCGTTCCGAGAGAGAAGTCTATCTGTGCCAACACCTCTTTTTCTATTTGATTTGTGCGCACGCGCATTTTTTGTTTGTACAGTCTCTGAACAGAAAATCGGTTTTCGATGTGCAGATGTTTATTGTACAATTAGTGTATAATGAAAAATCGTTGCTGAGTGCAGTAAAAGTGATTTTTTTCGCCGAACGTTGAAAAAAAATGGTTCATAAGTGTTGCGTTCTTGGATGTAAGTCGGAATGGAACCCGCACGCGAGTGTAACTTTTCATGGGTGTGTATATTATGTGGATGTTTATTTAAAAAGGTAATGAATGTGAGATTATATGAATTTTCAATCGTATAAATGGTCCGTTTTTCTAGTTTACCTTCGAAGGACAAAGCGTTATACGAGAAGTGGATTCAAAATATACCTTTTACTAAAAAAATTTCAAAATATTCGAAGATTTGCAGCAACCATTTCACAGAAAGTTCTTTCTGCCGATTCAGTGGGAAAACATATTTGAAAAAGAATTCTGTTCCAACAATCTTTGAATATGGTGTACTACAAGATGTAAGTAATAAGTACGGCTATATTTTTTACTCTTTGTATTCAGTATCTCAGATTATTTGTATTTATAGATTGACTAAATTGAATTGAACAATACAATATATCGATTTCTGTATTTTCAGGTCGGTCAGCCATTGAAAGAGAATTGCCCTCCAAACAAAGCTGGCTTTGAGAGTAAAACGGCTAAAACATATGTACCGGAACAGTCGCTACGTCATGAAGAAGTAAGTCAAATATGTTTTAGTACACCTCCATTGATCTGTATAATCTAACATAATCTCATAAAACTTTTCGGAAAGGTAATTCACATTTGGAAAGCGAATAAATTAAAATGAACAATATAGTATATCGATCTCATCTTTATATATTTTTAGGTCGATCAGACATTGAAAGAGAATTGCCCTCCAGAAGCAGCTGGCTTTAAGGGTGAAACAGCTGAAACGCATGTACCGGAATTATCTCCACATCATGAAGAAGTAAGTCAAACGAGTTTTAGTACATCTCCATTGATCTGTATAATCCAACATACTCTTATAAAACTTTTCATAAAAGTAATTCACATTTGGAAAGCGAATAAATTAAAATTAACAATATAGTATATCAATCTCTTTATATATTTTCAGGTCGATCAGCTATTGAAAGAGAATCGCCCTCCCGAAGAAGCTGGCTCTGAGGATGAAACAGTTGAAACGCATATACCGGAATTATCTCTACATCATGAAGAAGTAAGTTACCTAAGTTTCACAACATATAAAAAGTACGTTTTGAATCATATGCATAATCTGATGTTTTTAATCTCACATAGTGACATTGATTATCCATAGATATCTAACCATTTTTTCAGGCTGCACGAAGCACGAATGTTGCCACACAAACATCACCGCGACGTTTACTTTCATCAAGCGAAAAGAGAAAATTACGAAGAAAAATTAAGATTCTTCAAGCACGACTCAATAGAAAAAAGACGATCTCGAACGTTCAACAACTGCTCTCGTACCTCAGTAATGAAGGTAATCATTCAGATCAGCTTGAAGAAGCTTTATTACAACGACTGCCTGGATTCAAATTGGAGCTATTCAAAAATGAAATCCGGAATAGTGCTGTTTCCTCAACTGCACGAAGGTATTCTGAACAAATAAGAGAATTTGCATCAACGTTTTATTTTTATTCACCTAGAGCATATGAGTTTGTACGAACGAAGCTAAATTTGCCTCATGTTACAACATTACGGCAATGGGTGGCGGAATGCTCTTGCGAAGCAGGGTTCATAGCCAGTGTGTTTGAAAGTTTGAAAATAGAAAATATGCAATCTGATTGCATGCGAGATGCTGCTCTCATTTTTGATACTATGTCGATTCGAACGCAACTTCCATTGGATTTCAAAGGAAATCAGTACAAAGGCTTTGTTGACTATGGAGCAGTCGCGAAAGAATTTGATCTACCAATTAACACTGAAGAACTGGCGACCGATGTTTTAGTATTTCAAGTCGTTTCGTATACTAAAAAAATTAAATACCCAATCGCCCATTTTTTCATCCATGGCATATCAGCAGAAACCCAAAAAACACTAATTTTAGTCGCAATTGAAAAACTGTACGATGTTGGTATTGTTGTTCGATCAATAACGTGTGCTGGCGCCTCAACGAACATTAGTACGTTACAAAAGTTAGGCTGCAATTTCGGAAAAGGGGAATTGAAATATTCGTTCAAGCATCCTAAAAATGATTCGAATATATATGCAATTTTAGATTCATGCCATATGCATAAGTTGTGCAGGAATGCTTTTGCAGAAACTGAACTATCCTCTCCCAAAGGTCTAATATCTTTTAAATATGTTGAAGCATTATTTGAAATTCAAAAAGCAGAAGGCATGAAATTTGCAAACTCTCTTACAGCCGCACATGTGCATTACCAGCAAAATAAAATGAAAGTATCTCTTGCTGCACAAACAATCAGTAGCGGTGTAGCTGATGCAATAGATTATTTAAGAGCTTGCGGATGCGTTGAGTTTCGCGATAGTGAAGCAACAACCGAATTTTTGAGAATATTTGATCGATTGTTTGACATGCAAAATAGCAGAAATGCTTTCGGAACAGGGTTCAAATCAACACTGAAATTGTCGAATTATGAAATATGGAATGAAGCATTTTGTGAATCGGAAAAATATATTCGAGAATTGAAAGTGAATGGACGCCCAATTTTAAAACACGAAAGAAAAATCTTTGCATTGGGGTTTTTGGTGAATATAAAAAGCTTTCGCGATTTGGCTTTGGATCTGATGACCAAAATCGATAATCCTCTAAAGTACTTTCTCACTTACAAGTGTTCACAAGATCATATCGAACTGTATTTTAATTGCATACGTTCGCGCGGTGGCTGGAATAACAATCCTAATGTTATGCAAGTTTTGTGGCCAATCCGACGTCTTCTCTATCGAAATTCGGTCAAAGCGAGTATGACAGCTAATTGTTTGCCTAATGATGTTGAGTTATCAACGATTATGGAGTTTCGTTCAAGTAAGCGTAGTTTGACCAATAACGAGAATGTCTCTCCGTACGACGATTCTGAAATGATATCTCTGATGAAGATGCTTGATAGGATTGAATTGTCGTCGTTTCAAGAAAATATTCTATATTACATAACTGGTTACATAGTACAAAAGTTTTTGAAATATTGTACTTGCACTCACTGCTCAGATATTTTGCTTGACGAATCGTGCCCTCAAGATCATAATTACACAACAGATTTCAAGCATTATACTGGATTCCTTCGCTTTGTAAACCGTGGGAAACTGTGTATCCCATCTCAGGGAGCATTCAAAATTGTAAAGTTTTGTGAAAAGGCATTCAAAGCGGAAATGAATATAGGTTTCATGGGATCTATAAACTTTAAGAACCGCATGACAGCAGCTGCGATTAAACAGTTTCAGCCTGAGTTGACTGAACTATTTCAACCACGACATCCTATAGTCGATACAGCTAATGAGTGTGATGAACTGCATGATATCAAAGTAATAAAATTTATTGTCAGCTCCTATGTGACTACAAGATTGCCAGCCTTTGCAAAAGACAAAACTTTGCAATATCTCGGGCAAAGAGCAACTCTCCGTCAAAAGCTACATAAAACTATTTTATTTTATCACATATGAATGTTTTGTATTCATTTCTGCAAAAGCATGAAAAAAAAAACAGGTGCACAATGTAATTTCAATTCGCTACATCTTTTCCTACTTGATTTCACATCGCTTGAATATGTATGATATTTTGTTATTAAAAGTTTAGATATATATATTCTGTTTTTCGGTACATTTTACTTTACCCTATTTTTTGTCTACTATTGCACGAGCTTGAAACCTTTTAACCATTTATCGGTTTATGTTTCGATGATTGATGAAAAAGCAAGTGTGTGAATAATCATTCTTTGAACTGACATCTTATAAAGATAATATATATAATATTTTGTTTGATACTGGAAAATGGATTGTTCTAATAATAAAAATTAAACAATATTTAATTCATCCGTTTTTATTTCAGGTAAAGCTTCCCGAAAACGTGTTGTTGATCTGCAAACTCAACCAGTGATGAACAATTCACGTTACACGTAATGATTATTATTACATAACAAGTTACAATAAAAACAGAACACATTTCATTTATATTTCAAAATTGTATATATCGAATACCACTTTTCTACACTTTTCATCACAATTGTTTTTATGAGATTTAATAATAAAGATAATCTCCACTCAATGTTTCGAATTAAAACTTTGTTATTAACCTATTCTTGTCAACCACTGAACGTTCCAGTTATAGGTTCTGTATACTTAGCAGATGAATTTGATAATTCTCTTCTTTTATTGTTGCTATGGTTTGCAAATCATTTTCGCAAGTTTTCGAAACTATTATGATAGTTTTTGAAAAAATAGTTTACTAATAATTAATAAAAATTTATTGGTATATAGTTAGCAGAACTTAATTTCAAATATTGTTTTCTTATTGTTGCTATAGTTTGGAAATCGTTTTCGCAAGTTTTCGAAACTATTATGATAGTTTTCGAAAAAATAGTTTACTAATAATTAATAAAAATTTATTGGTATATAGTTAGCAGAACTTAATTTCAAATATCGTTTTTTATTGTTGCTGTGGTTTGGAAATCGTTTTCGCAAGGTATCGAAGCTGTTATGATAGTTTTCGAAATAATAGTTTACTAATAATTAATAAAAATTTATTGGTGTATAGTTAGCAGAACTTAATTTCAAATATCGTTTTTTTTTAAACAATCAGAAATGATTTGGCAAATACGTAAGTAATTTACGAAGTGATTGTTTTATCGTAATGATTGAATTATTATCAATCTATCATACTGTGGTCAAAGAACTCCGCATGCCTAGGGATTTTCCTTCGGATTTGCTAGGGTATACCACAACTCTCATTGCATATCGCTGATCGCGTGGGGGAGTGTGCTATGGTCATAACCTATCAATTATTCGGAGTTATATCAACAATAACAAAATTTTGTGTGGAGACATCGTAATGTGTTCATCAAAATTTACGCAAAATAATGTGGATAAGTGAAAAACGTACTGTGGAATGGTGTCACGATGGAATGTTCTTTGACAAAATATACGCGGTCAAAATATCCGCTGTCAAAATATCCGCAGTCAAAATGTCCGCGGTTAAAATATCCGCGGTCAAAATATCCGCCAAAAAAAAATATTCTGATTTAAAAAATTGCAACCCAATTTGAACTACTATTTCCCACCTACCTACTATTTCCTACACCTACTATTACCACATGTTCTACTATTATCACATGTCCAACGATTAAAAAAACAACCTCGAGATGACCCAAACCCACCCTACTATTTCCACATGTCCAACGATTCAAAAAACAACCCTGAGATGACCCAAACCCGCCCTACTATTTCCACATGTCCAACGATTAAAAAAACAACCCCGAGATGATCCATGGTGTGTGTGTGTGGGGCGTTCCACGCCAAATCGGACGGTCTGAAAAATTTTGATTTTTGATTTCCTCAATTTGTTGATATTTTTTAGTACCTCTCAAAAGAGCCTTTCTGGTAAATTTTGAGATTTTTTTTGTTACTTGTTAAAAAAATATCAAATTTTCAAAAAAATCGCTCTTTTTTTGGCTTTTTGTTCATAACTTTCTTAATAATGGTCCAAATTAAAGCTTTTTTTTTTAATCTTTGTTTTTAGATAGCCTTAACAGAAAAAAATACAAAAAAAATATTTAAAGTGTTTTTGATTAAGATTTTTGAGTTTGAAATTTCAAATCGTGTTTTTGAAAGTGAGTGTATCTTTCGATTTTTTTTGAAAATTTTTTATTTCAAACTACTATTCTATTAACAACTTTTAAGACTGGTCCAGTCGTGGGCCCTCCATAATCACTATTTTTTTCAATTTTTTTTTTTTTTATTGACAATATTTTTAATTACAATCTATCCCAAGGGATATTCAATAATTAGTCTGAATATAAAATGTTGTTATATTAGACACGATATCCATCGATATCGATATCTATTTTGCCTATTTCTTTATTTGTTTGTTTTTCAATTAATGAAGCGGTTGATTAAATCGAGTGGTTTCACACGTTTAAGCCTGTTTGTTTCATTATGACAGTTTGGGATTCTTCTCGCCAGTTCATTCGGGTGGTTGTCCAGTCTTTCCTAATATCTCTTGCTCTGTTTTTGAATGGTTTCGGTAATATATTCTATTTTTAAGTCGTTGTGTAGGTGTTTATTGGAGATATACCAGGGAGCATTGGCGATGATTCTTAGTAATTTTGATTGGTATCTATGTAGTATATTTATGTTAGATTTGCTGGCTGCTCCCCACAGTTGCACACCGTATGTCCAGACGGGCTTGAGTATTGTTTTGTATATTAGTAGTTTATTTTCCAAAGATAGTTGGGAGTTTCTTCCAATAAGCCAGTATAATTTTTTCAACTTGATGTCTAATTCCTTTCTTTTAGTTTTTATGTGTTTTTGCTAGGTTAGCCTTCTATCTAAGTACATACCGAGATATTTAATCTCGTTTGTTGTTGGAAGAAGTTTAGTATTCAATAATACCGATGCCCAGTCATCTTTCCGCAGTGTGACTTTTTTATTTCAAATTTTTTTATTTCAAACTACTATTCTTTTAACAACTTTTAAGACCGGTTCGGTCGTGGGCCCTCCATAATTACTATTTTTTTTCGATTTTCGAAAATTTGAATTTTTTTTTTCTCTATTAATCACTATAAGTACCGATTTTTGTTACTGTATACTCTTTTTTTACTTATTTTAAATTAATTTCAATACTTTTTAATTGTTAATAGGTATTTAAAATCAATAGGTAAACGTTAAGTCTATTTATAAACAATTATAACAAACGTTTTTATTTATTTTCGTGTTCTTTTAAAAATTTTACATAAACGATTATTTTGTGAACTAGAATACTCCTTAGCTAATATATTTCCGTTGCTTCTTGGAAACAGTCAGTAGCGCCACCACGTGAGAAAGTCATTCATTAAGATGTGCCGCTCTTTTTAAATTGAATAGAAATTCATAAAGATACTATTATTTAAATTAAAAAAAAAAATACTTTGCAACAAAAAATAGCATTGATAATATAATTTTTAAACAATTTTTAAAGAACACGAAAATAAATGAAACCGTTTATTATAATTATTTATAAATAGACTTAGCGTTTACTTATTGATTTTAAACACCTATTAACAATTAAAAAGTATTACAATTAATTTAAAATAAGTAAAAAAAGAGTATACAGTGACAACAATCAGTACTTATAATGATTTATAGAGAAAAAAAAAATCAAATTTTCAAAAATCGAAAAAAAATTGTAATTATGGAGGGCCCACGAGCAGACCGATCTTAAAAGTTGTTAAAAGAATAGTAGTTTGATATAAAAAATTTTCAAAAAAATCGAAAGATCACTCACTTTTAAAAACACGATTTAAAATTTGAAACTCAAAAATATTAATCAAAAACACATTAAATATTTTTTTGTATTTTTTTCTGTAAAGGCCATCTAAAAACAAAGATTTAAGAAAAGCTTTAATTTGGACCATTATTAAGAAAGTTATGAACAAAAAACCAAAAAAAGAGCATTTTTTTTGAAAATTTGATATTTTTTTAACAAGTAATCAAAAAAATCTCAAAATTTACCAGAAAGGCTCTTTTGAGGGATACTAAAAAATATCAAAGAATTAAGGAAATCAAAAATCGAAATTTTGCAGACCGTCCGATTCGGCGTGGAACGCCCCATATATATTGTAACGCTTTTTCCGTCAAGCGCTTCAAATTATATTTGCTCTCGATACTTTCTGGACGCCAGTTTAAGATAATTCTTAAACAAATTTTATTTGAAATTATCGAGAACAAAATAATAAGGTTTCCCGGTCGTAGCTGTATTTTAAACCAATGGTGGTAGAGGGGCTGGGTCAATATACAAAATAAATATTCACACCAACAATCCAACTCCGGAATTACAATAGCTTTTATTTTTGAATAACATTAAAATTTTGAAGAAAATAATCTTTCCGGAAAAATTATATTGACAGTTTACATTATTTCTCGATATTTATTTGACATTCGATAAATAAAAGAATTTATAATTTGTAAGTGTTCGAAAATAATTTGATAACAAAAATATTTGCCTTTTGGCTCGATATTATAACAATTTAAATTACAACTATGGATCTCGAGATTGGGCTAAATCAAATACTAGAATTCCCCTCGGCAATTCAAAATAAAACTTTAACAACGACAATTCGCGAACGTTTTAAATCGCGGGACAAGACGTTACTAGAATCTTCCAAACGCATACGTACCCCGAAACAATATCGCTCTTTTAAATCCCAAAATTCACAAAATATACTCGCCAGTACAAAACGGTACGAAATCACAACAAAACACAATGAGAGCGAAACGACGGCTCACCGCTACGGTTTCAGAGATTGGAAATCCGGAAAAGGACCATGGATGCTTCCACTCGATAATTCCGATGGCGTCGGGTTCTTGATCGAAGACGGCTACGGCTTGAGAAAAGACGTCCTTCGTCGCTGCTGCCTAAAACTCGAGTCCCCGATAATTTTCCCGAAGTGCGATTTCGCGGATTAGGGTCCTAGCCCCCCACCCTTGGCCTACTCAAGGGAATCTAGAATTTTCTCGAACCTTCGCCCTCTCCTTTTATTATTCGCCAACTATATTTGAATTTCGAGTTTGAATTCGAAACGGGCGCGACGCTGATCATCGATGACTTTCGATACATCCGAGGTTTACCGAAGATCCCCGATGCTGATTGACGCATCGTCGAGTTCGACAGCTCCGGGTGAGGGCTTCGAGCTAGCGACCCTCGCTCGATATGATTTTTCGCGCTCTGTCGATGACCTTGACGACCGAAACTTTTCAAGCCTTCCTCTTAACGACAATTCTGATAACGATGATAATTCCGATGTTCTCTCTCTCTTTCTCGATGTTTTTTGATGTATGAGAAGGTCGTTCGCTCGTATAAAAAAATTATAAAATAAAAGAAATTAATAATCAGTAAATACGCTAGCGTTTGGCCCTTCTAGATAAGCTCGATAGCAATTCGTCAGCGACAAAAAACGCTCCTTTCTTGTGCCGTGCCAATTGTTAATCAATTTGTGACGTGGGCAAAATTACCACGTCACAGTATATATATATATATATTTGGTCATCTCGGGGTTGTTTTTTGAATCGTTGGATATGTGGAAATAGTAGGGTAGGTTTGGGTCATCTCGGGGTTGTTTTTTGAATTGTTGGAGGAAATAGTAGTTCAAATTGGGTTGCAATTTTTAAAAACAGAATATTTTTTTTTTGGCGGATACTTCGACCGCGGATATTTTAACCGCGGATATTTTGACTGCGGATATTTTGACAGCGGATATTTTGACCGCGTATATTTTGTCATCGATATTGTGTTAAAGAACACTCCGTCGTAACACCGTTCCACAGTACGTTTTTCACTTATACACGTCATTTTGCGTAAATTTTGATGAATACATTACGACGTCTCCAATGAGAGTTGAGGTATACCCTGGTAAATCCCAAGGAAAATCCCTAGGCATGCGGAACTCTTTGATCACAGTATGATAGATTGCTAATTCAATAATTACGATAAAACAATCACTTCATAAACTATCCTAACATTACTTATGTGTTTGCCAAATCATTTCTGATTGTTTAAAAAAAAAACAATATTTGAAGTTAAATTCTGCTAACTATACACAAATAAATTTTTATTAATTATTAGTAAACTATTATTTCGAAAACTATTATAACAGTTTCGATAGCTTGCGAAAACGATTTCCAAACCATAGCAACAATAAAAAAACGATATTTAAAATTAAGTTCTGCTAACTATATATCAATAAATTTTTATTAATTATTAGTAAACTATTTTTTCGAAAACTATCATAATAGTTTCGAAAACTTGCGAAAACGATTTCCAAACCATAGCAATAATAAAAAACGATATTTGAAATTAAGTTTTGCTAACTATATACCAATAAATTTTTATTAATTATTAGTAAACTATTTTTTCGAAAACTATCATAATATTTTCGAAAATTTGCGAAAACGATTTGCAAATCATAGCAACAATAAATAAAGAGAATTATCAAATTCATCTGCTAAGTATACAGAACCCCAGTTATAATAGAGTTCCAACACTTTCATATTTGAGGTTAGTTTTCTCGCTGCCAGGTAATTTTCTTAGTGGACTGTACTAGACAAAGAGAGCTTGGCACAGACTGACTTCTCTCTCGGAACGCCCAGTCAGCGTTCCAGTATAAGTAGAGTTCAGTGCGTTTGAACGGAAGCACTGAATGACGTCATCTTTGCGTCGAGCGCGCGTCATTTGATAACGCTACTCGCTAACCCAAAAGAAAGATGAAAATAGCGAAGTAGAAGTCTACGTTACTTTCGATGCAGTGTGTCGGAATATGACGTGAATCAAGCGTTAGACTAACACTCGGCCCTTTTGAACGCCAACTTTGGTTATCTGGGTTGATAATACGTGGTTCAAATTTCAAGAGAATCGGTTTATTAGTTTTAGAGATACGATGGAGCTAGATTTTGAAAACGTTGTTTCGAGAAAAACGCGTTTGAAGTTTATACGCTCAGGTAGACGAAATGAGGTCCTGACGTTCAGGTAAAAAAAAAAAAAAATACTTAGAGAGCTCGGATTTTCATAAAATTTTGACATAATATTTCTGAATGTATGTACTTTCGAAAACAGTAAAAAAATCGATTTTTTTGAAATTTTGAAAGTGGATTGGCCCCTTAAATACCTCCAATCTCGAGGCCAAGGTAATCGTATGTGGAAGTGAGTGCCAATAGTAGCAACCAGACACCCGGAATGAATCTCGGAAAGTTTGAGTCCGGTGGGGAGGGATGCCAAAATCTTCGCTCCGAGGTCTCAAGGGTCGCGCGTTAGCACGTTCGGTACGGGTAAACAACTCCTTGATATAATGCGGAGCCTGCCCATGAAAAATCCGATACATTGCAATGCCCTGAAAATAAAGACGACGGTCGCTAACGCTCAGCCATCCTAACTCCAGGCGATACGGTGTAATGTGTTCGTCCCTCCTCAGGCCGAAGATAAATCGTGTACACGCATTGACCAATCGCTGCAATTTTGTATTTAGTTCGCAAGTAAGATTATGATATACTAAGCAGCAGTAGTCAATGAGTGGAAAGATTAGTGACACAACGAGTTTAATACGCAATTCCCTGGGCAGGGAATTGCGATAAAACTTCAGCCTGTGGAGAGCAGCCCGCACCCTCCTATTAATTTCCGAAACACGGTCATGCCATGAGAGATTAATGGACAAGATCACACTCAGATTTCGCGCTTTACGTAAATAGAGCACAGGGACACTGCCAATTTTTATAAGGAGCAAGCCATCGAAGTTGATCGATCGATCGAGAGAGGGAGAGGGAGAGAGAGAGAGAGAGAGAGAGAGAGAGAGAGAGAGAGAGACCAAAAAACATTTCGCGGTTCAATAAAATTTTATTTGACACTCTTGCGATCTTTTGTTCATTTCTTAGCTACACTGTAAACATGGGTGATCGGACATTGACATAAACTCAATGCCTTTCAAGTGCTAATACGGTGATTAACAATTACTCATATCGCAACTTCAATGCTAGATATATATAAATATGTGACAGTATATACGTGTACATATATACACATACATACGCGCGCGCGCACACACATACACGCGCACACACACACACAACATATCAAGTTTGACTTTTACGCCCGATCATTCTTATAGCTGGACGTTTTAGATGTCGGATTTTCGTGAATTGTAATGCGCATTGCACCACATTTATCGAATTACCAGATTGATTCGGCGTAACTCAATATTCTTCACGAGGCTTATGTTATCGTGAGTTCGCGCTTTTTGAACCGAATGAAAAAAATTTGAAACATCTAACTAGGAGAACGAAATTAGTATTTTTTTCCTTTCGAGCAAAATGCCCATCTTACGAGGGAAATAAAAACAAAGCAGGCGTTATTTAAACAGAATAATAATGTTATTTTAGAAAATTGAAAAAGGAACAAAGTTCGTAACGCAGTGTGAAAGGCAATGCTTAATATAAACGTGCGAAATTTTTTTTTTCGATAAATATAACCAAGTGGTCGATGATAATTTAATTATAAATCAATTTAATTGAATAATACATGGCCCTCAGTTCTGTGAGTCCTGATCAGAAGTCTAGCGTGATTCACAAGCTTTCAAACCTATATTCCGAGTTTTTTTTTGCTCGTTAATAATAAAAACTATCAGATTTCGTAGTTGCATCACACTTGGTCCAAACTGGAAAAAATTGTAGATATACAATACGCTATTTTCAGCACGCACGCAAATATGCGATTCTTCCCCTTTTCGAGATTATGTCGTAAACATGGTCATTTTTTGCTATTAGAATACAAGACTTGGTCATGTGGTCGAAGTTTCACATTTTCGTAAATGACCGACAAATAAATGCATTGGCTATTACATCAAAGGCTCTTGCGAATTTTATGTAGATTCAAAAGGATACGAGAAACTATTTTAAAGTTTGCATCAATGGAATGCAACATAACTTTTGTCCTACTAGGGACCGAAATTAATTTGCAGCTTTGGATTGCGGAAATTTGCCATTTTTTCGACATCCAAAAACCGAATTTGCAAAATTTTTTAGAAAATTTCAAAAAATCTGATTTAAAAACCAAAAAAGAAAAGATTTTATGTTGCCTCATAACGATGCTAGCTTTAATATCATATTGATAACTCTCCTTTGTCTTTCTGTAACAAACGCGTTCCAATACCATGGATGAGCCCGCAAATTTCTTTTGATCTTGGATTTCTCTTTTTGTTTTTGTTTCGTTTGTTATTGGGATGTGATGAACCACACGAAATATTGTTTATAAAGTTTGAAACATGTAATTTTACCTAACGACCTAATTTGTAATCGTGATTTTGCACATAATAATAATAATAATAATAATAATAATAATAATAATAATAATAATAATGATGATGATGATGATGATGATGATGATGATGATGATGATGATGATGATGATGATAATGGCAATGACAATGACAATGACAATGACAATACAATGACAATGATAATAATAATAATAATAATAATAATAATAATAATAATAATAATAATAATAGATTATGATCTCTCATCACATTAATCAACGATGGCCTGTGTATCTAGTGTGGAATGTGAATATGTTACATAGACTTCGAGACGATGGTAATAAATTTATTTTACGTTGGATTGATCCGTCTTCTCCATTGGCGCCTCTTGCGCTTCTATTAATTCTTTATTTGGTTTTCTTCGTCGTGGTCCATCCGCTACGACCGACGGTTGTTCCTGTAACAAATATTTCTCTCATTTAAAATTCATTATATTAGCTAAATTCAACAAACTAACGACTAAAAAAAAAACATTAGGCTAGTGACATTTTCATCGTTAAGGCGCTCTATCAATTATGTGAGAGCGAGGGACACATCTGAAATACAGATTCACATTTTTCTTGAAGGCGCTTGATATTTCCAGAAAAAGAAGTTACACCTTATTCTCTCATTAAATGAGAACAACGTGTAACTTTTACAAGAACGGTTTGAGAATAAAAAAAAATCGGGAAAATTTCGTATTCGAGTATACAAGAGTGCGACAGTGCTCGACCCGGCTTTTTTTTCAATTCTTGGTGTCGAGCCGCCACGGCGCCTCTTGATCTTTCTCGAAAACTCAACTGTGTCAAAGAAAAATGCTTAGCGTAATTGCTATCAACAGAACGACTGACACAGCTCTTTAAGGATAAATTACACATGTTTCTCAGCCAAAATTTTTATTAAATCTGAATTTCGAGAATTCGCAATATAACAAAAATCTGAAAGAATTGAAACCATCTTGAAAACTTAAAAAACATTGATTTCCATGAATAATAATTGTAAAAGGTTATATACGAGGCATTCCACGCCAAATCGGCCCCTTTTGAAATTCGCATTTTTTATTTTATTGATTTTTTTTCTCTAATAGAGCTCATTGAAAGGAACTCGTCTGATTTTTTCCAAATTTTTATCTTAACATGTTCACTGGAAAAGAATTTTTGAAAAATTTTCCGATTTTCTTCTTCAAATATCAATAACTGTCTCAAAAATGCAGTAAACCGAATGGATGAGGGGTCAAAACTTTAGTTTTAAAACGTACTTTCGTATGATAATATGTAGGAATTCATCAAAATATTATATACAATAATTTTTCAAATTCTAAGCGAGAAATGTTATTTTCCAGTGTTAACTCCCTTCGATTTTGTTCTTGAATCAATATCAAAAACTATCATTTTTTTTAATGACTTTTAAGCCTAGTTTGATGATGGGGAAATCGTTCGTTGTATTTTTTATAATTAAATTGTGGATCTTTTTTACTATTAATCATGCATAAATTCCTGAAAAATCATACAAACCGAATGGATAAGGGGGTTAAATTTTTCGTTTTAACAGGTGCTCTCTTTTAAAAATATGTCAACAATTATTTAAAGATTACATTAATCAATTTTTTAATTGTAAGCAAGAAATGTATTTTCCCGCAGTGTTAGTCCCTTTTGATTTTGCTGTTCAATTTTTATAGGAAACTATTATTCATTTAATGCATTTCAAGACTAGTATGATCGTGGGAAAATATTCGTCTAATCAACAACAAAAATCTTTAAGGCGAGAAACCAGTTTAGGAGACCGAAATTTTGGTGTTTTTCGTGAATTTTTTTAACAGGGAAGGAATAATCAGAATTTGTTTAAACTTGGAGGATATTTTATTCATGTTTTGAAGTACACTTTGTAATTTTTTCAAGTCATTTCCGCCGGAAATAACGGAGTTAGAAGCTGCTGTCCATGGACGATAGCCATCCGAGTTTTTTGCTGGTGGGCATTCCTGAAGTCACAATTTTTATCTGTAATCATTACAAATTTTTTTTTCGTTAACAACATATTTCCTAAGAATATGAACCTAATTGTGATAAAAAAAGTTGAAAATTGCATGTTTTTGAGGTGTTTGGACACAACGTCATGTTTTTATACTATGTTTTTTCACCTTTTTTGCATTAAAAAAAAATATTTTTAATAATAATATCATCCCAGAATTAGGTTCATATAGATTGTAATTGAATAAGGACTATTCACACAAATTTTCAGAACGATTGGTCAATAACTTTTTGAGCTAGAATGCCCACCAGTTGAAAAAAGTCGTTTCGAGAAAAATGCGTTTCAAAAAAATGTAGCGAAAACGAGGAATTCAAGGCAGTAATTAATTATATAAACTGCTCACCGGTTAATCAGCTATTGCAGCACCATATAGCAACCCCTCTTCTTCTTCAAATGCATAATTTCGGGCTTGCATCTCCTCGTGACGAGCTTTCCGAGCTTCCTTGGTCTCCAACGAGCTGCGCCTATTCTGTCTTTTCACGCGCTGCTCATCCATGTTCCCGGCAAAATTGAAGCTCTGCGAGCCAACTACGAGTTTTAATTCGTTCATCAGCATTAGAAGGGCTGAATTTCCTTCATTAAATAACGAAGTAGCCAAGAATGCTGCAACCTCGACTATTTTCAGGCCAGCATGTAGGTGCTTTGGAGCCAATCGCCAAACGGTCAAATTGAAACTTTCATTAGCGTTCTGCGTATGACCGCCTAAACATCTCGTCAGCAAATCGTCTCTCGATAAATCTTTGTATATTGGAAGAATTTATTTTTGAATGTCGGGGTGTAATGGGGCAGGGTGCGCTTCAGGCTCCGTTCCAAGTGCTTTAGCTTGCTGCCACTTGCACCAGCTGTCTTCTCCCTCTGGGCAATTGTCGTATTGTGGATTGTCGTCTGTGGATATCATGTGCTGAAAAGTTGCCATTATGGCCTTCTTCATGTCTTCGATGCTGTTTACATTTCTTCGAATAGCTAAGCCGTAATACGTGCTGAGCTTTTTCACCAAAGCCTCTGTCAACTTTCCTTTTCCGCCCAGTTTTTTAGTTTTCCTGATGTTTCGAAGCCGAGTTCTCATCCTTTTCTGAACATGGCCTATGCATTCACTTTTGACAACTGTCAGTTCATCACCGTAAGGATTTAAATTAACAACTGCTGTGAATGTTTTCAAATCTCCATCACCGATATAATTGCCGTATTTTACACCATATAGTTCCTCATCATTTTCACAGATTCCACTTCCATGCTTCCCGCGGAGCCTTCATGTGTTTTCATGCAATTTTCTTCGTCATGATCGTCTTTCCATGCTAGATATTCTGCTGAATTTTTCGATTTGTTCTTCCAATATATACATGATTGGCAGTAACTGCTTCATACAACCAGATCGATGACTTTTCCGGAGTAGTATTCAGAGTAGGTTTCTCGCGTTTCTCGTTTTCTTTCTTTTCTTCTTCAACAGCTTTCTTACAACAGAATTCATACACTTTTTTCGTAGCGGCGTGGATGTGAGTGCAAATTCCATTGTAAGTTTCTTCAGCTATATCATTGCCGATGTCCATGTAATTACAAAATAAATTCAGTCCTTATCTGCCAACACCTAAGAGCCGCATGACAGATTTATCAATTTATCTCAAATCCAGTGTTGAGTAAAGGACCTGAATTGATTTGTCTCGATCCACAGTGGCAATCGACAACAAGCTTGAAACCAAGGCCACGTTTTCCAGTTTCTTGAAATTTCACATTCTGTTTGCAATTTCGACAAATAAGAATTTCCGACAAACCAGTGAATACGGTGAAAAATTTGATGAGCCTATAACAATGTACAGGATTTACAGTCACATTCTCACTGGTAGCAGTCGAAAGTTTTTTTGCGCTGGCACTTCCATCTTCACTAACACTTGACACACTCCTGGTGTGTTGATTTCCTTGGAAGGATCTCTTACGTGATCTACCACGTCGTTCGCTGCACTCACGATAATCTTTTGGATACGCTGACATTTTTACTACTAACACTCAGTAGGAAAGCCGGAGCTAAACTGACCAAACTCGACGCTCTGTCGAAATATTCCAAAGGTTTGAGTACCTTCTACCCAAGGCCAATCAAGAACATCTGCCGAAATCCCCCTCTCTCTCTCTATTATCCCATAGTACAGGGGTATTGAGCCAGGTAACTGAATAAGGGACTATCTGAGCGACCGCTCCGTTCTAACTACCACGCGCTTCGGCGCCGAACCGACGGGCGGTCACTTAAGTGCTCATAGCATCGGAACTAATCGGAATTTTGCTTTGAAATTTTGGCAACATATTCTTGAATAGTTTTACTAATAATTTATAAAATAAAAAAAGTCGATCTTTTAACCCGTCTAAACTGGTTTCCCGCCTTAATAAAATTAACCATTTGAAAATTAGAATTAGCTATTTTCTTACGTTCGTACTTAGCTTAAAATCCATTAAATGAATCATGCTTCCATACAAGCATTAAAAAAACAAATTAATTAGTACAAGCGCTATGAAAAAAGGTTATTTTATCTTAGAATTGGAAAAACTACGTGATGTGAACTTCGAATAATTTTTCCCATATTTTTAAACAAAGGTACATTTCAGAACAAAAATGTTAACCCCCCAGACGATTCGCTTTGTTCGATTTTTCAGGGAGTTATAGATAATTGATTGTAAAAAAAAATATATATTTTAATTATAAAAATATACAACGGACGTTTTCCCACAATCACACTAGGTTTAAAATTCCTCAAAAAAATAATAGTTTTTTATAAAAAATTAACAGCAAAATCGAAGGGGGCTAACTATGTGGGAAAAAACATTTCATACTTAGAATTGAAAAAATTGATTTATGTCATGTTTTGATAATTTTCTGTATGTTTTTAAATGCAAGTACGTTTTAAAACTACAATTTTTACCTCTTATCCATTCGGTTTACTGCATTTTTGAGAGAGTTATTGATATTTGAAGAAAAAAATGGGAAAATTTTTCAAAAATTCGTCTCCGATGAACGTGTTGAGATAAAAATTTGGAAAAAATCAGACGAGTTCCTTTCAATGAGTTCTATTAGAGAAAAAAAAACAAAACAATAAAAAATGCGAATTTCAAGTGGTCGATTTGGCGTGGAATGTCCCATACATATTATTTAAACGAAATATTTTTTGACCGATAGTCAGGCAATTTGTTTTTTTGTCACGTGCAATGAGTTCGGTGGTTTTTCTAAGTGTATATGAAATTTAACACAATATACTTTTTTCGAGATTTTTCCAAAATATTTTTTTTTTATTTGTTTCTGCATATATCTTTGCGGATTTTTACGAGCTTTTTAACCCCACTTCACTGTTTCTGTTCCGGCCAAGGAAAACTGTGGAGAGTCCGGCCGATACAGGCGGGTATATTTTTACTGACTTTCAGTTGGTTAACACAATTAGAAACTCAGAAAGACTGCCTCCTGCTTAGCTATTGATGCTTTTTCCAAAAACTTTTAAAAAGTTAATCAAAAATCACGAATTCCGCACACGTTTTTGTAAAAAGGTTCAAAACCATACATATGAAATTTCTTAGCATTGAACTTAACAGTTTCTTCGATACCGCGAAGAATTTCAAAAGAAAAGAAAAGATTTTGTTTTTCTCAACAGGATTCTGAATAATCAACAAATTCATTTCATACGACGAAATAAATCATTTGATGATTTGTTGAACCCTTTTATTTAAACCAATGTGTTAATAATTTTAGTGTTCCACATCAATGTTCATAACGCCTTAACCCTTTGCTTCGTGTTAGGATGCTTAGTGACTCACCTTTTTGTTGCAGTTCTTTATTTATTAAATTATTTTTTAACGAGTACCGAGTTTCATGTTTCTAAATGGTCCCTAGAACATTTATAAGTATAAAAAAATGGGAAGTCATTATTTGTTAATTGCAAAAATCCCATATCTAAACAAATAGTCGAAATTCGTATTTTTTCTTAAAACAATGCATTTTTCAAGATTCTATTAGGAAAATCCTAATAGCAATTTTTGTATAAACTTAATACACTCCAAAGTATTTTACAGATTTTTTTCAAAATTTTCCATCTTTTTGGTTTTGTGAAAAAATAAAGATACAATAATTTGTTCTGACTAGATCCAAAGTAACACTTGTTTTTTTGAATCCGTAATTTTGAATTTTTCGATTTTGCGCTCAGAATCGTAATCAGCGACCCCAAAAATCCATATATGCAAAATTTCAAGTAAATTGTATGTAAGGAAAAATGTATGCATGAAAGGGTTAAAGATGGCTGAATTGTTTCAGATCTTTTGCGAAACATAGAGTACTGAATTTTTTTCGGAAAAAGATCATTGACATGAGTATCAGTGTAATTCATACTTAAAATGCAACAAATTTTTGTTTTTGTATTAGCGAAATTTTTTACAATCTTGGTTACGGAAAAAGATCAAACTTTCTTTGAGTTCCGTAAAGTAAATACACAACATTTTCAAAAACTGGGTAATAAATAAGAACGAAAACTTTTATACTGTTACAAAATATATTCTTGTAAATGATGGAGCATTATTTTACTCCTGAAAAAAAAGCAAAATTTTTTAATGAATTGAATGATAAATAATTATTTCTGAAATTGTCTTCAACCACTTTCTCGCAAGCTACGTAACGAAATTCTAGGCTTAATAAAAACGGTCTAAATGTTTATTCCATTACGATAATCTTAAAATCTCATTGTGATTAAGATTCGAATCTGATTCGATGTTCGAATAAATGCTTAATTAAATAAAATGAAGCTTCTTTTTTTCATCGATCTGTACCTTCTCACTTTCTATAATGTCTTCAGTCTCATGATTTTGGCCTTCGTTCTCGACTTCCTCGGCCTCGACCTCGGGTTCCAAGTCTTCTTCGGTCTGGGGCACTTCATCGTTGATATGGAGATTCTCATTGAGATCTTCGGTGCAATTGAGAGGCTCCTTGTCTTCGAGGACGCTGTCTTGTTTGTCCTGACAATTGGCATTAAGAGTTAAGAAGAGAAGAAGAAGCTAAAGTTGCTCACTCAATAGCAAATTTTTTATTTAAAAATCAGATGTATTACAGACTGAAGGAAATGGCAGGAACTTTTGTTGTTTATGACTGGGTTATTACGCACTACTTTACCTGGGAGACGAAGCAGCAACAATATACTATCAGAAGGATGGGTAGGCCAGCGACTAATATATATACAGCCCACATCCAAGGATGTTCTGCAGTAAACGCCATGAATTGTCGCCAAATGCTCCACTACGATAAGACAACGGTGCTAAGTCAATAGGCATTATAAAATTCATGTGATACATTCTAGCCTACTAATGAAACAAGTGTCCTAATTATCATAACAGAATATCTATGTACTTTCAACAATTTCTCTCTTGTTATTCCTGTACTTCCAATATATTTCAAAATCGAACCAAAAAAAACATTATCGACAATCAATGCTCTTTTATTGCATCACTTTTTTACGAGGTTGTAAAGAAATAGTAAATCCCCTTTGACTCGGTTCATAATCCAATAGTTTCCACAATAACGAATTATTACTGTTCATTTATTCAAAAGCAACTTCATTGTTGATATTTCTGAAACTATTGGAATTACTTTAGTGAGAGGCAGATTTATACCCCGCGCATTGTACTTAATGTGAAAGAAGAATCCATTTGTTCATCCAATTTCGAAGTAGAAATCAGAATGTGCATTTTTTCTTATTGGCGGGAAAGTTTCAATCTTTATTGTTTATCATACGTGATACAAGGCGAAGTAGGTTTATTTTCCAGAGAAATCTGATCTGTTAGTTGAGAAGGTAAGAAATATGTTTTGGCCTGGAAGGCCGAAAAAAATAGTATATAATTTATGGTTAAGCCATTAGGCCACTCTACAATTTTAGAAAAATCGAAGTTTTTTTGGCTCGAAGGTGCTTAAGGGTCTCAAAAATAATATACAAAAATACTATGGGCAGTCGTAATCTCTAAGTATCCTAATTTCATAGTTGACCTGTTGATGAAGACCATCTACGCGACACTTGGCATTCTTTGGCTTATACTTGCACCAGTTTTATTACAACATTCTGATAGTATTTGATTGATTTTCATGATCAGTGATAATAAAATATATCGTAATAATAAGAAAGGAACAATACATGACAGTGGATACAGCAAAAGACCGAAAACGTCACGAAGACAACTTTTAATTCCTATACAAAAAATTTTAAACGCGTTTTTGCAAACTGACCGGAAACATAACTTGAACAAATCTTTACCAATCGATTTGAAAATTTGACTGTGTATTCAAAACTAGATTCTTTACAGAAGTACGTAGGATTTTTGTGTTATAAACAATTATCTGATGATTTCTTTTTAAAATGTTCAAACTTTTTTTCTTAAACGTGCCATTTTGGCAAAAATAAATGTCGAAAAAAATCCTACGTATTTCTGTAGCTGTTCTTATATATAATCGAAAAAAATTTGGTTTTCTGTTCCAAGTCAAAAATTTCATGACCTATCTTTCCGGTCGTGGACCGTTCTGAAAAAAGGTCTCAACGGAGAAATGCTGTGCAGCCACCATTTTGTTATTAATCACTGCGAAAAAATTCTTTTGTATAGTTCATTAATAGTATAATAAAGAATTGTGCACAGAATTTCGCTTCATTCTATTATTTCGCTAAAAAAAATCCCAAAATATCCCCATTTTTTCTTACTTTAGTGACCTAACCCCTTAAGTTCCATTAAACATAATAAAACGTGACGAAGCTCGTAGAAATAAATAAAAAAAACATTGAAAACGTTCTAGCACATGATATACCTGTCGACCATCTTGGACATTTGGTTCATAAATGTTTACTGTAGAAAAAAAAGTATAGTAATTTTTTTCGGTGTTGTCAACAAAAACGAGCGTAGGAGCCGGGTTTCAATTTTCTACGCGCAGAAATCGTTAAGGCTCCAGAAAATACCTCGCGAGATCTTCGGACGAGATACCAGACGTACAGTGCGACGGGTATAGTACAGTAGAAAAAATAAAGTGCCCACCAACCCGGCTTGTGATTCATAGAACGCATCATCCGGCCCCATATACTCGACTATGCGGGCATTCAAATATCGTTGAGTGACAAATGGATAAAAAATTGTGACAAACTGTTTTTTCGTCCCGGGCTTCATATGTTATCCAATTTTCAGGCACAAAAGTTTTTGTTTGAGAAGGGTCGAGTGTTCGATATCATTTTTACTCTAGAGACTTTGATAATCGTTCTAACGCAAGTGAACTTCTTTTTTTTTTTTTTTTTAATTATTCATCGACTTCTATATTTATGTAAATTTACATAAATTCTAGACACACTAGATGACATTATAATTTCACATTCATCATTTTTTTTCGTAAAAATGTTGTCAAGACTTTGAGAACTTTTGGATGTAATTAGGCCAGTCAATAAAACATTTAACTTCTTAAAAAATCTAAGAGGGTTGCGACTAGTACCAATCGCTTCCGATTGTGATTCTATATGACCAAAAATTTTGTACCATTTGTGCAGTTGCGTTTTATTAAACAATAGGCGAAAGACTATTGCGAAAACCCATTTTTTTCAACTATTTTGCGAATATCAGTGTTTCTCACGTTTATGAGAATATCAGAATATGAGAATTCATGAACATCACATGTTTCTATTTTTTAAAAACATTAGTTTGCGCCCTTTGTGTCAATGTATCGCTCGACCCTTCCAAATAAGAAATTTAATACTCACGCTATTCTCCGCAATCTTTATACGACGAATCTCGAATGTGGCGTCAGCCCATTGTTTCGCGACATCCTCATCGTCAGTGATAATAATATTGTCAAAAAGAATGTCCGGCGACATGGACCACAACTCGAACCCAACTGCGAACTGTAAACATGAAGTGTCTGTTAAGTCAAACTAAAAAGAATGAAAAATCGTGTAAATAGAAATTTCACATTAATTATCATCATATTGTGAAAATGTACATTGAAAAGAAAGTATTTTGTTGAACTTTGATGGAGTAATTTTTTATAGCGTTAAGACTCACAATCGGTAACATGCGGAATGGATGGTCATCATTGTAGTAGTGAGGATTGTGGATTAGGCGAGGTTTCCATTTTCCCTTGTAATTAGGATTGTTTATTAGAGCGGGTAACCATTTTCCCTTGTAGCGAGGATTTTTCTTCAGTTTTTGTTTGTAAGGGCCACAGCCGGTAGCTTCTTCGCATTTTGGATTCGGTATATCTGGTGGTTCCCATTCACCGTCCATATCGACGTCCCAATCGTCAGGTTTAACGGAATCCGGATTAGAAATCATGGGAGATTCATCTTTGAGCCAACCGTCCGGCATTGTGTCATCCTCGTCAACAATTTGAGCAGGTGCATCTTCATCCCAATCCTCAGGTTTCACCGCCAATGGATCAGCAATTTTTTCTCTGTCATCCCAATCTTCGGGTTGTACGTCGTCCGGATCCTCAATTTCCAAAGGTGGATTGACCGGTGGTGTGAAATCATCGAGCAACGAACCTTCGTTCACGATTTTATTGTCGACTTTTATCACGAATGTATTGTCAGGTTTTAATACAAGAGTGTAAAGATGCGGAACTTTGTCTTTGAAATAATCCTCGAGCCTCTCCTTAGGCTTCTTCGCGTGTTTCTCTTCGATCGTACCGTTCAATGGATTCTTGTGACGGAATATAAAATGTAATTTATGATCGTTACCGCACTTGTCTGGTCCAAACATAATCGTGTACGGTGTTTTGTCGTGAAAAGTTTTTAAATCAGCGTGCCCAGGATGCTTAGTCAAAAGCTTCAAATAAGCACCACCGCATTCTTGTCCTTGTTGAAAATTCACTTCATACTGAACTACCAGAGGCTTGTCCAAAAAAGTAAAAGGCTTGCTCAGGAGCGTTGCAATCGCTGCATGACGAGCTTTACTCTTCAGAACTAAACCTAAGTCACCGTCTTGTATGCTCCTTGTTGGCTCCTCCACCGACCAGATTCCTGCCATTATTCATACATTAGTTATAATCATTCATTCGCTTACAAACTATTCTAAGAGTCTTTGAGAGGCTTGAAGTAAGCAATAATTATTTCAAAAAATGTACACAATTTTATGGTTTAGTATTTCTGTGAAAAATAGTCTTTTACGAACCAAGATCCAATTATAATTTTTTTTTAAATCTGTACAAGCTCAAAAAATTGAATATTTATTTAAAGAATAATAATTTATAATGTTACTATAGTGCGGAAAGTGGCTTATTTCTCAACGATACGTCTTTTTTCTTACTTTACCCCACTAGTACGGTGAAATAAAAGAAAAGATAATCTGTTTTAATTTACCACACGGATTCAGAAAGAACCCAGCTGTAGCTGCATTTTTTTACTGCCCTGATTGACGAATTGAATATAAGTACATATTCGTTTCGAATCTCAAATCAAACTTTCAAGGCAGATATCACAAAAAACATTGTATGTGACAAGTGCGGAAAACAACGAATTGTATCACGCGTATGCCGCATTCGCCTCGACTTATGATACATATTCGCACTCGTACTCGTGCGAATACCCACTTGTCACATAAAATACTATTTAAAAATAAATTAAGGCAATGTGAAAGACGTTCAAAAAAAATGCAAAACGCTCGGTCGGTAAAAATCCTGTAACCAACTTTTCTCCTATGCAGATGATATTTTGAGCAAGTACCGACCGAGCGTATTTCACATTGCCTTGAACGTCTTTCACATGGCCTTAAGGGGATGGGTCAGTCACCTAACCTCACCTCGAATTTTCGAAGTTGAAATTCTTCGATACGGTTTGACCGATTACATAAAAGCTCCGTCAGCCCACGCAGGACGATGGCAAAAATGGGCTGACAGGACCTTTTTGTAATCGGTCAAACCGTGTCGAAGAATTTCACTTTCGAAATTTGCAACTATCTCTCTCGCACTCATGGCGGCTCAGTCGGTATGACTCCTAGCCTTAATAGAGATGCATGAGAACATTTAGAATACATTAGAATATGTAAGATAAATTTTCTGCGAATTCAAACCATGCTGTTGAAATAGTTTTAAAGCAAATTTTATTTTTTCGATTTTTTTTTAGGTTTAATTGTAATTAAGAGTATTCATATAAAAAAACCTTCAACTATTTAGCTCTGTGGTGAAGAAATTACCAATTTTTTAGCTTGTTATAAGTACTTTTTTCAGATTATTAAGCGAAATTACTTTTTGCTGTTGAATGTTATACTTGAAGAAGTGGAATAGCAGAAACCAATAAATATACTGCAGGTCAGTGTACTACTGTCATCCTCAATCACACCTCCACTGAGTTAGTCCCTCAAACTTGATTAAATTGTTTTTTTTTTCTTATAAATCCCTTGGAGGTCGTACAGTGGTGTACGGTGTCATATTTAGATTGTTGAGTGGTTTATCATTTTTTCGAAAAATGAATTTCAAAAATTACCCCCTGAGTTAGCCCCCCCCCCCCATAATATCTATATTGACTTTTTTTTCAAGTCTCTTGGTGGTCGTTCAGTGGTGTACGGTGTCACATTTAGAACGTTGTGGTCTATTATTTAAAGAATAGAAAAAAATTAAAAAATAACCCCGCAGCCAGTCCCCCCCCCCCCCCCCTCGTATTGACGATAATAATTTTTTTTTTTACAAACAGCTCGGGGGTCGTTTAGTGGTATGGTATTGCATTCAGATCGTTCAGTGATATATCGCTTTTTCGAAAAAATAAATTTGAATAATTGGATCGGAGCGATAATCTCTAGACATCATTGATCCATCGAATCGAATCGAATTTTGCATATTTACGAATGATGAACTATAGTTTACGCTATGACTGCCACCATGCTCGAGCGCCCGCCGCCGAATTTCATAATATTTTGCTAATAAATGATAAAAATAATTGTTATTCGTGTTCGCTCGAGTTCCATTTGGTTGCAGTTGTTTATTTACCGCAAAAAACAGCATAAATGCTGTAAACAAAGTTGAGACAAGTACATTTGCTCCCCCCAAATAGTTGTTCCTGTACAAAATCTCCTCAACGCAAAATCCCCACAAAACGTTATAAGAGTGCCTCACAAAAATGTACCAATCAAATTATAATCTCACAAAAGTTACCAATTCAAACCTGCTCAGAAATTAACTCTAAACTTCACAAAAAGTCATTAAATAAATTAAAACTATAAAAGTATTAATAGTCAAATACATTTAAACCTATTAACCTTTAATAAAAAATCATGGCAATTATTTAGAATCGCGACTCACCCTAGAATCGACTCGTAAATTTTTTTTAAGGTTTGTTATGATTTCTCAAAATCATAACTACTTATTAGATATTGGCGCATGACCTTTTTTGGACTTAAAAAAATTGAGGTAAAAAAAAAATTTTTTGAGGTAAAAAATGATTTCCCTTGTAAATTTTTTGGTAACAGGAAAATTGATCCAAGGCAAATTCACCCCCCGGAATTTCACGAATCGGAATTCCATCGCAGATGTGAAATAATGGGGTGGGTTTGTATCATCTCGGTGTGCGTACGTAGAATAGTGGGGTTTATCGCAGGTTGAATTAAATCGCACGGTGTGATTCCATGCACCCTGCGATAAACTCCACTAAATTCTAAAAACCCCACTATTCCACGTACACACACCGAAATGATACCAACCCACCCCACTAATCCACACACAACGCGATTCCACGCTCTCTGCGATTCTACAAACCCCACTATGCCACGTACACACACCGAGATGATACAAACCCACCGCACTATTCCACACACCGCGCGATTCCACGCTCCCTGCGATTCTATATACCCCGCTATTCCACGCCAATGCCTGTTTCCACTTGCAAATTATATACAATGGAATATTCAATCAGCGGGGATGAATTTTCCGGGGGACGAATCCTAAAAAAAAAGATTTAAAAACACCGAAAATCATTTATTCACCTCCAAAATCGTTTTTTTCTTTCAATGAATAATTCAAAATGAATTTTTTTTTCTTTTTTTAAGCCCCAAAAAGGTCATGCTCCAACATGTAATGAGAAGTTATGATGTTAAGAAATCATAACAAACCTTTTAAAAAATTTACAAGGGAAATAATTTTTTTTCTCAAAAAAAAAAAACGTTTTTTTCAGTCTAAAAAAGGTCATGTGCCAACATAATACGAGTAGTTATGATGTTTTGAAATCATAACAAACCTTTAAAAAATTCGCAGGTCGATTTTAAGGTGAGTCGCGATTCTAAATATTATTACCATATGCAAAATTCGATTCGATGGATTGATGATGTTTAGTGGTTATCGATTAGATCCAATTTTTCAAATTTATTTCTCGAAAAAACGATATATCACTGAATGATTTGAATGCAATTCCACACACCACTGAACGATCCCCGAGTAATTTGTAAAAAAAAAAAAAAAATATTAGTCAATACGGGGAGGGGCCAACTTCGGGGGTATTTTTTAAATTTATTCTATTTTTTAAATAATAGACCACTCAACGTTCTAAATGCGACACCGTACACCACTGAACGACCACCAAGCGATTTGCAAAATAAAAAGTCAATATAGATATTATGAGGGGGCTAACTCAGCAGGTAATTTTCGAAATTCATTTTTTGAAAAAATGATAAACCACTCAACGATCTAAATATGACACCGTACACCACTGTACGACCCCCAAGGGCTTTATAAGGACAAAAAGCAATGTACTCAATTTCGGGGGTCCAATTCAGTAGAGGTCTCGATCACTACTTGTAGTATCTTCTGTGAGCTAAATGATACACCGTCGAAAAAAAAAACCTCGTGTAAAACTATTGAGATAAATACAGTTTTGTAAGTTGTATATATGCCGTTTAGAAAACTGTCCCAATCTCGTCAATCCTCACAAAAAAGTCTTAGTCCCACTGTCGCAATTTTTCTGCGTAGGCCAATGCTAATATTCAGAATCCCCCCTCCGCACCAATTTGCCTTTACGAAAGCACGCAAGTAATGTTTAAGCGCCGACTGTGAATACCGCCGTAAGACTTTTTTTTATTCCGATCGGACGAACGATGTAGAGAAATTTCGCCTTTGAAAATTTGAGAGGGATGGGTGACTGATCCATACTCTTAATTCTTATGATTATGGAAAAAAATAAGCCTAGTTTAAAGTTTTTCAGAGCAGCGTGTTAGAATTCTTTATTTATCAATTAGAACAATTTAAGCCCGGGGAAAAGTGCAAATTTATAAGATGCCTTATGAAAAGAACTTACTAATTTTTTAGTGACTTTTTAGTTGAGTTGAAATTCATTGACTGCTCTTGAAATGTAAAAAATAATGTTATTTCCATACGAAAGTTCGGAAAAAAAATTTAGGAAATATTGATAGCTTAGTATTTATATTCAAACGTTAATTTTAAGAGTATGGATCAGTCACCTAACCTCACCTCGAATTTTCGAAATTGAAATTCTTCGACATGGTTTGACCGAATAGAAAAAAGCTCTGTAAGGGTCTTTTTGTAATCGGTCAAACCGTATCGAAGAATTTCACTTTCGAAATTTGCAGCTATCTCTCTCGCACTCATGGTGGCGAGATACCGACTGACCCATACTCTTAAAATTGACGTTGAATCGATGAATTTTATACAAATTTAAAAAATAATCAGTTTTGGATAGAAAATTTTCCGTTCTACAAGTTCGCCATTTAAACTCTACCTTAGTGGATCTGACAACCGTCAGTGACCGAATTTACGGTTATTAATTGGCTGTAAACAACTGTTTTCGGTCGATTCGTTCCATTTTTCGAACGAAATTTCGGTCACTGACGGTTGTCGGATCCGCTAGGGTATCGATAAAACTAATATATTAGCTGTTATCTAGTAAAAACTGAATTTGAATGGAAATTCTGTTATTTACGCGGCTATATATAGCATTCAAATTAAAGACTTGACGAAATTAGCTTCAGACTTTTTTGTAGAACATTGTAAAACATCCCCTACAAAATTGGTATTCATATTTTCTGTTAATTTAACCGTTCACTAGTTAACAGCAAAAAAAAGGTCGATTTTCTAAAAAACAATGACTTTCGAGACTTATACCTGTGAAATGATTTAAGTGACAATAAAAATGCTGTGGATAATTTTAAAGAGTATTGAATTATCTACAAATCAAGCCTAATAAAGAGATGATAGCATAAGATACAGTCGAGTATTAGATAACTCAAGATGAAAACGAAAAACTTACATGTTATTTAAATGGAAAACTTTGGACATCGTGGGCAAGATCTTAAAATTGAGATTAATAGCTGAAACTTGGTGACAATTTTTTTTATCAAAAAGGAAACATTTAAGCCCTTGGGAGAGTAAATTCAAGAATGACCTCATTAAGCACCACCTTAGTGAATATGCATCATAAGGTGAGGCGACTGTGGCATACAGGCGATAGAATTCGTTGTTTTCCACACTTGTTAGATACAATATTTTTTGATATACCTGTTTCGAAAGTCTGATTTGAGATTGAAAACCCAATTGTAGTTATATTCAATTGATGGTATGCGCAACCCAGAAAGGGAAGAGGCCATCCCAAATAGCATGCGCTTAACATCTTTGCCTTTGACTTTGCTGGCAATTTTGCACATGGTTTGACAGCCTACTTTACCTCCGTGGTAGCATAATATACTATTATTTTTTTCCGCTATAGCATACTGAACAAAACATTTTACAAAAATTCTGTGATGCAAAAAGGTATCCAAAGATTGGTATAAAAAATTTCATGATTTCAACCCAAGATAATGGTCACCTAAAAACCTAAAATGTAATTGAACATTTTTTTCGACCCCTTCCTGTTGTATTAAATAGTTGAAAGTTTCATATGAATACTCTTAAAGAATGTTGAAAGTGAAAAAATATTTCTCACAAGTCAATTAAATCATTGTTGAAAAAAAAATGTAAATTTTGATGTAAAACAAAAAGAAAAAATATTACCATCGTATTTTGCAATGTCCTCGTCGATATCTTCTTTCTTAGCTTGCGATATTTGCCAAGTATTGTTGAACCTTTCGATATCGTCAAAATGTTCAGCAAGATAGGCAAAACCTGAAGGTACGGGACTCGCATAGACAGGTCGCAAATCTACAGGAATGGTTTCTTCCTCATCATGACTTTGCTTTGCCATGAGACTATGGCAAAAAACAGTGAAAAGCAGTACACACGTACAACCAACGAAATTCGCCATTTGTTGTGCCTATTGATACAATTAAAAAAACACGAAGATGATGCAATAGAAAAAAATGTAAACGTTCTTTGCAAAGAAATATTCTATTCTGAAAAGAAATATAATAAAAAGAAATATAAAAGAATAATAACGAAAAAACTAATTTTACGAAATATTTAATTACTTTGGCTACGATGAATCGAAAAAAAAAGCAGTGAGAAAGATTTGCCACATAAATTTGCGCTGATCCCAATAATTGACCAGAAAAACGATCAACCCGAATTAAGTTGAGGAAAACTCAAAAAATAAAAATGTATTCAATTTGTTGGTGAAAGTTGAAAATACTCACCGATCACACAACCTTAACGACCATTAAATACTCGACTCGTAGGCTGTTGGCATAATTCAAAGAGCGCGTAACAAATAAATTCACGTATTGTATTTAATTAACTTATAAATTATAATCTAATCTATTTACACGTAAGAATTCCTTTTTTTTCCACTCTCCTCGTATGCGTTCCGAAAGCATAGAGGCCGAAATCGGAGGCTTTAGGAGCAGCTAAAGCTGGGGAAGCTGGGAAGTGTCGTGAAATGAGGGAAAAGGGAGAGCCTTAAATTTGTATATGACTTTTGACTTATGGCGTATTCACAAAAGTCACACATTTCTCGGTGCTCCAATGAACATTGAACACCTATGACATTTCTCCGTTACGCGGGCGGGTTCGTAAAATCATTTTTAATATCAGTTAATGCAGGACTCGCTTTTACCATCAAGAAACTTTCTTTCTAGCCGCGTTCCGAACTATTACGGTTCTCAGATTGGGTGAAAATAGGTTTGTTCGTGCTAGCTGCACTTTCTACACTTTTTTTTGGAATTTATATTACTATATATTACAAAAGTGTAGAAAGTGCAGCTAGCACGAACAAACCTAATGACGAAAGTGAGCTGCTCACCCAATTACGGTGAATCTCGCACTGTCGTAAAGTTAGCCGAGCAATTTTTAATTTTCCACTTTTTTATAATAAATATTGTGAGGTGGTCGCGTGGTAGTCGCTGGTAGCGTAATTAAAACACTTGGTAATTTATATTTTTCAATAAATAAATAATTCAAAGTTCCGGCATAAAGTTAGCCGGCCAAAGTTAATTTTGCGCAAAATGATTTAGCTGACATGCTTAATCGATGCAGAATCGCTTGGTGGTCACAGATCGACAAGTTACAACCTTTGGTAATTAGTAGTTCATTTAAAAAACATAATATAAAAATCAACATTTCGTCACAGCTGGTAGAGGAATTCTAGCCGACCGGATACTTTATTCTTCGACCAATTTTATTGCAATGATCGTCATCTTATAGAAAATTGCATGGTGGTGCTTGGTAGTACAATAAGAATGCTTGGTAATTAGTTTTGCAATCGCACTGACTAAAAAATTATGAATGCTAAGCCGTGTGATCCGAAACGCTCTGATTGGTCGATGGACAGATTCAACGGAAAAGATGACGATTTTTCGGGTACGTTCCACTTAACGCCCGCAACGCCCTCGACCGCGACTGCTGAAATTCCCGTTCCACTAACGCAAAAAGGCCGCGGGCGTTGTACACGGAGAGAACAAGATAGTACTATTTACCAAGTCAGATAGTACTCAGTGCTATCCGAAAAAAAAAAAAATTTCAGATTCTACCCAATACTATGTGGATAGTACTGTCTACTATCCAGATACTACTCAGTACTATCTCAGATGTTACTTAGTAACATCTAAGATTATACAGCGCCAGATGGCACTGAGTAACATCCAGATAGTAACCAGTAATATGCCAGTTCTGTATAGTTAGCAGACGAATTTGACAATATTAATTTTTTATTATTGCTATATTTTGGGAATTATTTATGCCATTTATTGACATTAATATCATAATTTTCGAAATAATAGTTTATTGATAATAAATAAAAATGTATTGGGCGTATAGTTAGCAGAACGTAATGCAAAGTTCTTTTTTTTTTTTAACAATCAACTAGAAATCATTTGGGAAACGTATTAGTAATGCTACAATAATTTGCGAAGTAATTATTTTATCACGATAACGCAAAACCTAAGTCAATCAATTATTCCAAGAGAAATCCACCGCTTTCCTAGGGATTTTCTGGTATACCCCGTCTCTCATCTCTCATTGGATATCGCTGCTGAGTGCGTGTAGAAGTGTGCTGTGGCTATAACCCGTCAATTAATAATTGTAGTTATATCAACCATATCAACAATGAACAATATCAATTTGGTGCGAAAACGTCATCATGTGTTATTCAACCTCTTGAAAAATAAGTATGGATGAGTGGAAAATGTACAGTGGAAACGTATACCGGTAACGTAAAAGTCGATAACGAAATAGAACACGTAATGTTTAATCTGATCGACGAAGCTGCTTTCCTTCAACCTTACCTAATCATTATTTATCATTAATTATAATTAATTATAGTTAATATATATATATGTGTGTGTGTGTGTGTGTGTGTGTGTGTGTGTGTGTGTGTGTGTGCGCGTGCGTGCGTGCGTGCGTGCGTGCGTGCATGCGTGCGTGCGTGCGTGCGTGCGTGCGTGCGTGCGTGCGTGCGCGTGCGCGTGCGTGTGTGTGTGTGTGTGTGCGTGTGCGTGTGCATGTGCGTGTGTGTGTGTAAGGAATGTATATATATATATTATATGTAAGGGAATCGAGTAATTTGATAACTAAAAATAGTAGGGTGGGTTTGGGTCATCTTGCGGTTGTTTTTTGAATAGTTGGACATGTGGAAATAGTATTTTTACATGACCAACTATTCAAAAAACAACCGCAAGATGACTCAAACCCACCCTACTATTTTTACAGTCATCAAACTACTCGAATAACTCTTAAAAACTTTGATGACCGTCATCAAAATGACCAAAAGTCTTAAAAGTACACGAATAACTCTTAGAAAAGTCATTAAACTACTCGATTATCGTACATGGTAGCACGTCTAAACATCACAGTCAAAATTCACACGACAAAATATCACGGACAAAATATCACGTCAACAGTATATCACAGCCATGCAGGAATTTATTGATGCTCAATGTTGTGTGTGTATGCTGTGAGTGTTGTACATAGCAGAAGGGATAACGGTTCGCAGTTACGCCAGAGTGGTGGTGATTCCTGATGTACGCGGACTATTGTATGTAGATAATCATAATGGTAATTTAGTATCGATTCGCCTTGAGTCTTGATTAATTGTATTGAATTTGAGATTGATGATGTTGCCGGATATGAAACGTTGATTGAAAGCGAATATTTTAATAAACACGCCGAGGTATTGAAGAACTAACATAAGTTGTGTATTTTGAAGAAAATTATATCGGTAATGCATTGACTCAAACCCACGCTACTTTTTTCACATGTCCAACTATTCAAACAACAACCCAAAGACGACCCGAAACCCACCCTACTATTTTCACATGTCCAACTATTCAAACAACAACCCAAAGATGACCCGAAACCATCCTACTATTTCCACACGTCCAAGCATTCAAACAACAACCTAAAGATGACCTGAATCCACCCTACTATTTTCACATGTCCAACTATTCAAACAACAATTCAAAGATGACCCGAACCCACCCTACTATTTCCACATGCCCAACTATTCAAACAATAACCCAAAGATGACCCGAACCCACTCTACTATTTCAACACGTCCAACTATTCAAACAACAACCCAAAGATGACCCGAACCCAACCTACTATTTCCACATGTCCAACTATTCAAACAAGAACCCAAAGATGACCCGAACCCACCCTACTATTTTCACATGTCCAACTATACAAACAACAACCCAAAGATGACCCGAACCCACCCTACTATTTCCACATGTCCAACTATTCAAACAACAACCCAAAGATGACCCGAACCCACCCTACTATTTCCACATGTCCAACTATTCAAACAAGAACCCAAAGATGACCCGAACCCACCCTACTATTTCCACATGTCCAACTATACAAACAACAACCCAAAGATGACCCGAACCCACCTTACTATTTCCACATGTTCAACTATTCAAACAACAACCCAAAGATGGCCTGAACTCACCCATTTCCACATGTCCAACTATTCAAACAACAACCCAAAGATGACCCAAACCCATCCTACTATTTCGACATGTCCAACTATTCAAACAACAACCCAAAGATGACCCGAACCCACCCTACTATTTCCACATTCCCAACTATTCAAACAACAACCCAAAGATGACCCGAACCCATCCTGCTATTTTCATATGTCCAACTATACAAACAAGAACCCAAAGATGACCCGAACCCACCGTACTATTTCCACATGTCCAACTATACAAACAACAACCCAAAGGTGACCCGAACCCACCTTACTATTTCCACATGTTCAACTATTCAAACAACAACCCAAAGATGACCTGAACTCACCCATTTCCACATGTCCAACTATTCAAACAACAACCCAAAGATGACCCGAACCCACCCTACTATTTCCACACGTCCAAGTATTCACACAACAACTCAAAGATGACCTGAACCCACCCTACTATTTCCACATGTCCAACTATTCAAACAACAATCCAAATATGACCCGAACCCACCCTACTATTTCCATATGTCCAACTATTCAAACAATAACCCAAAGATGACCCGAACACACTCTACTATTTCCACATGTCCAACTATTCAAACAACAACCTAAAGATGACCCAAACCCACCCTACTATTTCCACATGTACAACTATTCAAACAACAACCCAAAGATGACCCGAATCCACCCTACTATTTCCACATTCCCAACTATTCAAACAACAATCCAAAGATGACCCGAACCCATCCTGCTATTTTCATATGTCCAACTATACAAACAAAAACTCAACGATGACCCGAACCCACCCTACTATTTCCACATGTCCAACTATTCAAACAGCAACCTAAGTTGACCTGAACCGACACATTTTCACATGTCCAACTATTTAAACAACAACCCAATGATGACCCGAATCCACCCTACTATTTCCACATGTCCAACTATTCAAACAACAACCCAAAGATAACCCGAACCCACCCTTCTATTTTCACATGTCCAAGTATTCAAACAATCAACTCACCATGACCCACCCACCCTACTATTTCACTGAGAGAAAAAATTACTAGAACCAATGAAATGTAGTTTTGAATCCAAAAAATCATTTATTTCATTATTTGCCAAAACATATTAGATTGGTTCCCTCATATATTTACTTGGTTAATTTATTTCAGTCAATTTCATAAATTTCTGTTTCAATAAAAGTAGTTGCTTTAATCTAACAATTTGTTATCAATTATATGTAATATGTAGTTTGAATCAATAACACATTTTTTTGATTCAAAAAATGCATTTTATTGATGCAAAAAAAGCACTTATTCTTTTTATGGACCATGATTTTAACTATATTATATTTGGAAGAGAAAAATTTTCTTTTTTTTATTATCATTCCAGTGCCCACTCCCTTTTTTAGCTGCCCCCCCCCCCCCCCCCCTTTATACCAATAATCCCTTCCTCATGCGGCTGCAGCCGACTTATCCCCTTCTGTATCGCATTTGTCGGAGGGCGAAGGGAAACTCCAGAAGACCTTTTGTCCGATACAGTCGGTCTCTTCCTGATTCCCCGGGTGGCATGCGAGCACGCTCAAACACGGCCACCAGGGGCGCTCAGGCAGGCACCTTCTTAACTTTGATGCGATAAGCCAGTCCGTGCATGGTTAGAGGGGGCCAGCATCCGCACGATGAGAACCGTTCACGGGAGGCCACCAAAGCCATACACCAACCGCCCACGCATCACAGAGAGATATTTCTGGGCATGGATTTATGAAAGTGGAGTTCGAATCACCCGGGATCGCAGTAGAAACACTTGAAAAAAACCCAATTTTTTCATTGGTTTTCTGGCCGGGATTAGAACCCGGGACCCGCGACGTGCGGGCCTGAGTCCTGATCCACCGGACCAACCGCTCTGCTTTTGGAAGAGAATAAATTATATCATATTTAAATTTGCATTCATTGAATTAATAATTGTATTGAAAAAAAATAATTTCGTATTGAAGTCGTTTTGTAGATTCAAATAATCTAATGTTTATGATGTGATAAATGTAATTAATCTAATTAATACAAATTTAATCAAATACATTGTAATAAAAAAATTTTTAGAAGTAAAATAATGATGAATTTATTTCAAGAAAATAATTTGTTCGAAAAAAGCAATATCGTATTGATGTCGTTTTTTAGATTCAAATAATCTCATGTTTATGATGCAATAAATCTAATTAATCCAATGAATACAAATTTAATCAAATCTATCATGCATCTAATTGTTACTATTAAATAAGAATTTAATATAATGAAGTAATAGATCCGTGAAAATATGTTATCAAATCAACAGTGATTGTCTTGGTTCAACAAATAAATAATCGAAACAATACTTCGATTTAATAAATAAATACATGTTTTCAAATTCAGTAATTTTTTCTCTCACTGTTCCACAATGCATTACGCAAATTCCGGCAGGTCGATAATGCGTGCTGATTTTTAGTTTAGCGTTTGCTTGCTTGTTTCTAATAAAATAATTTCATTGTGATATATTGTCGGGGTCGTTTTTTGTCGTGTGATATTTTGTACGTGTGATGTTTTGTCCGCGTGATATTTTGTCCTGTGATATTTTGTCCGTGTGATATTTTGTCGTGTGTTATTTTGTCCGTGATATTTTGTCAGTGTTTGTCAGTGATAAACACTGTCCGTTATAGTTTTGTCCGTGATAGTTTGTCAGTGACAAAATAATACTGACAAAATATCACGGACAAAATATCACACGGACAAAATATCACTCGGACAAAATATCACACGTACAAAATATCACACGACGAAAAACTACCCCGACAATATATCACAATGAAATTATTTTATTTGAAACACGCAAACAAACGCTAAACTAAAAATCAGCACGCTTTATCGACCTGCCCGAATTTGCGTAATGCATTGTGGAAATAGTAGGGTGGGTTCGGGTCATCTTTGGGTTGTTGTTTGAATAGTTGGATATGTAGAAATAGTAGGGTGGGTTCGGGTCATATTTGGATTGTTGTTTGAATACTTGGACGTGTGGAAATAGTAGGGTGGGTTCGGGTCATCTTTGGGTTGTTGTGTGAATAGTTGAACATGTGAAAATAATAGGGTGGGTTCGGGTCATCTTTGGGTTATTGTATGAATAGTTCGACATGTGAAAATAGTAGGGTGGGTTCAGGTCATCTTTGGGTTGTCGTTTGAATAGTTGGACATATGGAAATAGTGGGGTGGGTTCGGGTCATCTTTGGGTTGTTGTTTGAATAGTTGGACATGTGGAAATAGTAGGACGGGTTTGGGTCATCTTTGGGTTGTTGTTTGAATAGTTGGGCATGTGGAAATAGTAGGGTGGGTTCGGGTCATATTTGGGTTATTGTTTGAATAGTTGGACATGTGGAAATACTAGGGTGGGTTCGGGTCATCTTTGGGTTGTTGTTTGAATAGTTGGACATGTGAAAATAGTAGGATGGGTTTGAGTCAATGCATTACCGATATAATTTTCTTCAAAATACACAATTTAGTTCTTCAATACCTCGGGATGTTTATTAAAATATTCGCTTTCTATCAATATTTCATATCCGGCAACATCACCAATCTCAAATTCAATACAATTAATCAAGACTCAAGGCGAATTGATACTAAATTATCATTACGATTATCTACATACAATAGTCTGTATATATCAGGAATCACCCCCGCTCTGGCGTAACTGCGAACTGTTATCCATTCTGCCATGTACAACACTCACAGCATACACACACAACATTGAGCATCAATAAATTCATGCCTGGCTGTGATATACTGTCGACGTGATATTTTGTTGCAGTGATTTTTTGTCATGTGATATTTTGTAGAGGTGATTTTTTGTTATGTTATATTTTGTCCGTGATATTTTGTCGTGTGATATTTTGACTATGATATTTAGACATGCTACCATGTAAGACAATCGAGTAGTTTAATGACTTTTCTAAGAGTTATTCGTGTACTTTGATGACTTTTGCTCATTTTAATGACGGTCATAAAAGTTTTTATGAGTTATTCGAGTAGTTTGATGACTGTAAAAATAGTAGGGTGGGTTTGGGTCATATTGCGGTTGTTTTTTGAATAGTTGGACATGTAAAAATACTATTTCCACATGTCCAACTAATCAAAAAACAACCGCAAGATGACCCAAACCCACCCTACTATTTTTACAGATATCAAATTATTCGATTCTCTTACATATAATATATATACATCTCTTACATATATATTAACTATAATTAATGATTAGGTAAGGTTGAAGGAAAGCAGCTTCGTCAATCAGATTAAATATTACGTGTTCGATTTGGTTATCGAGTTTTACGTTACCCGTATACGTTTCCACTGTACGTTTTCCACTCATCCATACTTACTTTTCAAGAGGTTGAATAACACATGACGTTTTCGCACCTAATTGATATTGTTTATTGTTGATATGGTTGATATAACTACAATTAATTGACGGGTTATACACTTCTACTCGCACTCAGCAGCGGTAGCCAATGAGAGATGAGAGCCAGGGTATACCAGAAAATACCTAGGAAAGCGGATTTCTCTTGAAATAATTGATTGATTTAGGTTTCGTGATCGTGATAAAATAATTACTTCGCAAATTATTCTAGCATTGCTAATGTGTTTCCCAAATGATTTTTAGTTGATTGCGAAAAAAGAAAGAACTTTGCATAAGGTTCTGCTAACTATACGGCCAATACATTTTTATTTATTATCAATGATCTATTATTTCGAAAATTATGATATTAGTGTCAATAAATGGCATAAATAATTCCCAAGATATAGCAACAATAAAAAATTAGTATTGTGAAATTCATCTGCTAACTATACAGAACTTAATATGCCACATAGTATACGATCCTATGTGACGATGTCGCAGAGTCGTATCTTGTTGGCTAATTTCATACGCATGCGCATACACCTCTTGCACGAGCATTTGTTTTTGGGTATAAAGTAAAGACTTCTGAAGTGACGATTGAAAAACAAAAAATGTTGCCCTGCAACGGGACACCCTAATATATATTTATATAATATATATGCAGTAATTAAATTTCATATTTCATTTCGTGTAATTATTGAAAAAATTAACATAATCAAGTATTAAGTATCTAAAGTACGAACATATATCATTTTCTTGGTAAATTTATGCTTGAGATTAACGTTTCTCCAGTTGTTTATAATTTTTTCCATATTATAATAAAAAAATCCTATAAAAAATAAGCAAAACTTTTTGAAATAGAATGCATAATTTAAGTATTCACATAATTCATATTACTTTCAATTTATTATTAAGCGTAGTACACAGTAAATTTAAAATTTAACAATTGTATAAAATTTTTACCACCGGCATATCATTTGACTTTATTTATATATAGATAAATAAATGACTTTGGAACGACAATAAAACAACTCCTATCATATTTATCTGAAAAAGAAGAGAACATCAAGAAATAAATTTGGGAAAATTACAATTGTTGATAAAAAATTAAAAGACCTCTATTGGATTGAATTAACAATTTATTAAGTTACTTGAACAATCAAAAATTTGAAAGAAACAATTTACAGTAAATAATAATAATAATAATAATAATATGCTCAGTATTATAACAAAAGTAATCATAATTTTTTCTATACCCATCGTTCCACAATGTATTTTTTTTTATTTCCACCTTCAGTAATATGAGAAGTAGAACATGATTCTAAATCATCAAAGGTAATTAATTTCCAACTTGGCGAATCATTTAAAGCAGATGGGTAAATTTCATATGCCTGATAATGGTCATCGTAAATACACTAATTTGTAATGTCTTTCGAGATTATAAATAATTCATCAGTAAAGTCTTTGAATATAGTAAATACCATGAAGAAATTCTTCATTCGAAAAATTCATTCGAAAAATGAAGAAGAAGAAAACTATTCCAAAAAGTTTTGCTTATTTTTTATGGGAATTTTTTATTATAATATGAAAAAAATTATAAACAACTGGAGAAACGTTAATCTCAAGCATAAATTTACCGAGAAAATGATATATGTTCGTACTTTAGATACTTAATACTTGATTATGTTAATTTTTTCAATAATTACACGAAATGAAATATGAAATTTAATTACTGCATATATATTATATAAATATATATTAGGGTGTCCCGTTTCAGGGCAACATTTTTTGTTTTTCAGTCGTCACTTCAGAAGTCTTTACTTTATACCCAAAAACAAATGCTCGTGCAAGAGGTGTATGCGCATGCGTATGAAATTAGCCAACAAGATACGACTCTGCAACATCGTCACATAGGATCGTATACTATGTGGCATATTACTGGTTACTATCTGGATGTTACTCAGTGCCATCTGGCGCTGTATAATCTCGGATGTTACTAAGTAACATCTGAGATAGTACTGAGTAGTATCTGAATAGTAGACAGTACTATCCACATAGTATTGGGTAGAATCTGAATTTTTTTTTTTTTCGGATAGCACTGTGTACTATCTGGCTTGGTAAACAGTACTATCTTGTTCTCTCCGTGTAGGCGAAAGTTATAGGTGGAACGCACATAAGAGCGCTGTATGTTCACAATATGGCGGCTTGAAGTGGAAACGTGTAGTTTGGAGTAAATATTTCGCATGGATTGGAGTAAAATTTAATCCAACATGGATTCCCGTGAATTTATGGTTGCGTTTTTGACAAAACGAATAAGAGATAATGACTCAGAAAGTTCATCAAGTTCTGATGACATGTGGAAAGCTGCTTTGAGTGTGAGAGGACAGCGACAATTACGTCCACGCATTATAGGTTATAATGATGTGGTTGCTTGCTACACGGATCACGAGTTCAAAAGTCATTTCAGGTAATTTTTTTATTCTATTTGTAATCATTAATTTGTACATGCATTTACTTTTAGTATACAAACTAATTAACTATTGTTTGCAGAATGTCAAGAGCTACGTTTCAATACCTCCATGAAATGATACAAAAAGATTTATTAAGAAAAGTAAAAGGTTGTCCTTGTATTCCTTCTCAAACATAGCTAATGATAGCTCTTTGGAAGATGGCTACTGCAGATTCATATAGGTAACGATTAGTTTTAAGAATTGAAAATCAGATTTACATCTTTCTCAAAGACTTTTGATATTTTTTTGAAAATGGAGAGTTATGCTTTGATCTTTGTCGAAAAGAGGATTGCACGTGAATTATATTTTTTTTTAATTTATTGAAACACAATGTGGGTTGAAATTTGTATTAATTGGATAATTTATATTTCACCTTTACTTTTTCAATAAACTGTTTGCAGATCTGTTTGTGATCGATTTAATGTTGGTCGGGCAACTGCTCTCAGAGCTGTACGAAGAGTCACTCGTGCATTATTCAAACGAGCTCCTTTGTTCATTAAATGGCCCACTGGAGATAACGCTGCCACAGTTATGCGAGGATTTGAAGAAAATAGCGGCTTTCCCAAAACTATCGGAGCTATTGATGGGACCCACATTCGTATAAATGGTCCAAAAGAAGACCAGAGAGCTTATGTAAACCGAAAAAGATATCATTCAATCCACTTGCAGGTAATCATTCCTACATTTTATATGATTCTCGTTTATTTATGGTTCGTTTTATTTTATTCTGTATAGCTTTTATTTGTATCTATTTCTATTTCTAGTTGGTTTGCGACCACAGATGTTTGATAACAAATTGTTACACCGGACACCCTGGATCGATTCATGATCAAAGAGTCTTTCGTTTATCGGAAGTATCTGAGTTTTTAAATGATGAACAAAAGTTTCCGCCCGACAGCCACCTTGTGGGTGATGCCGCATACGAATTGCAGCAACATTTAATGACACCTTTTCGAGACAACGGGTTCCTAACTCGGAGGCAGGAAAATTACAACTACCGGCATTCAGCAGCCAGGATAGCAGTGGAAAAATGTATTGGCCTACTAAAAGGACGTATGAGAAGCTTATTGCATTGCTTGCCAATGACAAGAGTAGATTTGATGGCTCAATATATTGTGGCTTGTTGCGTTATTCATAACATTTGTACGTTACGAAATGACGAGATAAGGGTAATCGTGTTACCTCAAAATGTCAACGAAAATCAAGAAAATAATCATGTTCGTCAAGTAGCAAATCAGAACGCTGCGATTCAGAAAAGAAACATGATTATGGAAAATCTTCCATAACTTGTTTTAGAAATCTCTATAATACCGAGTATAATCTCTTTTATTATTATTATTATTATTATTATTATTATTATTATTATTTATTCATTATTACTACTATAATTCATTATAGGATAAGCAATTTTTGCATCACTAACTTATACAGAGTGACATCACACTTATATACAATAATACATCATGGTATACATTATATAAGAAAATAAATTGGAAAATTTCAATAATATTTTTGATTTCTTTTTCAATTACAATTTTTTTTTGTTTTGTATTGATTTGAAGTGTTCAGGTTCAAGTTTCAATATTAAAATTTCGAATGTTGAATTTCAAGTTTCATTAAAAAGAAATATTTTTAATTTTAAGTCATAAAAATAGTATAATAAATAAATGGTATTATATGTGAATACTATATTTTTTTATTACATGCATGTGAAAACTTACGCTATCACTTTTTAGTTTTTTAAAAATAGTCTTGTAGAACCCGAAAACTCGAATTTTTTGTTCCATTTTAAACTTACCTTCATGACAAGTATATTAGATCACTGTATGCAGTGTCTAAAACTATGCAAAGTGTTGTCACAATCGTTTGAATGGTTATGACATGATGCTCAAAAATACAAACAACTGGAGAAGCGAAAAATTCTGCAAAACCGTTTTATTTCATGAAACACGTAAAAAAAAGAGCTTAAACAATAAAACTAATTACTTCTTATCAACTGACTTAGAAAGTAACGCAAGCATTTTCTCGTCCATTTCTAAGCGCTCTTTATGCCGTTTAGCACGCGCTTCCTCCTCTTCCGATTTTTGCCGGAGTCTCTTTTTCAGAAGGGAGGCCACATTTTCTTTCGTTTTCCGGCTGGCGGGTGACTCTGAAAAATGAAAAATGTATATAAAATTTGAACTTACAAATAGTTACTAATAAATGAAATTGATAAACATACCAGATGACACTTCGCTCTCTGATTCCTGACTTCTTTGCATGGACACTCCTGACGAAGAAGCTACAGCCACCGGCGAAGACCATGCTTTAGATTGGAAAATAGTATCCATTTTCTACAAAAGATGCATGTAATTTAGTGCAAGAATTAAAATAAGTTTAGAATACAAATATCAACATATAGATTTTATTTTTACTTCATAAAACAGCCATGTTCGCCTGTCATTGCCGGATTTATTGTTGTGGTCTTTGACACTTTTATGTCTTTTTTAAACTGCGCATTTTGGCTGCGCACTGAGGTCCAGTGATCATGGGTATTATTGTTCTCATTGCTTCCACAATGTCTTCCCAAATTTTTTTTTGGGAAAACTTCCCGCTGGAGAAATTCTCCTCTCTTTCTACATATGTATCGAGGAGCAAGAGCACCATCTCCGTAGTCCAACGATATAATCCTGGAATGACTATGGCATATTAGAAATTATCGTTCGCATTAATCAATCTAGATTATAGGCTGTAAATACTACAGATAGATTTACGTACCAGTATCTTCGGTGGTAACAGTATCCCCCTGCTGCGCTGATGATTGCGAGTGACCAACATTTCCCTCTATATTTGCTAAATCAAAAGTAAAGAAAGTGTAATTATCATTTAATTTTTGACCCTCTATTAGACGCGCCATAAAAACTTTTACAGTTTTTTGATGAGTTCAAAAAATTTGTATATAGATATATTCAAATTGTTCAAATATATTCAAATATATATTCAAATTGTTTAATAGAAAACCGAGCTTACATACCACTATCATTATTGTCATCATCTCCCTGCTGCGATTGTAGTCTCTGCTGCCCTTTCTTTTAACGCAGCATTCATTAATGCGGTTGCGAATTGTAAATCTGAAATAAGGAACTTAATTCTTTTGGAAATGTATTAGAAAATAACTTGATGAAAATACATGAACGTTAATGAACAAAACTATCGCAAGAAATAGTTAGAATTGAATTGAACAAGATCTTAAATAATTATTTATATTCATATTTAAAAAATATAAAGTATTATTTGTTCCGTTCTTTGCAACAAATAGAATATTGGGGTTCGAAAATACCTCACGCATCCAACAAAAAGTTCATTGAGGTTAGGTTAAGAAAATATATTTTTTCCCCCAACAAAAGTTATTCGATTAAGAAATATCATTTTATGTGTAAAATTAAGGAACCACTTACCATTTTCAGCACGTCTCACATCCTCCACTGACACTGTCACCTCGACTGCAATGTCAGTTTCGGAATTGTAAAGAGTAATTTGTTTCGTCCCCATCGTTGTTCTTCCAAATTCACGCCACGTTTTGGTGAAAGCCCACTCTGACCCACCAATATCGTGTGGGCGAAGTAGGCGCGACGCGGTCGCGAACAGTGACGTTATCTATGACGTTGAACGATCGCTAGCGACGACCACGGGCCTTAGGTGGAACGATACTGAGGGTATTACAATCGTTACGGGCGTTAAGTGGAACGTACCCAGGCTGCGTTCGGGGAGTCACTATTTGCGCTAAAAAGGCAACCTATAGTAATACTATTTAATGGTAACGTTAGCGTTTTTAGCGCAAATAGCGACTCCCCGAACGCGCCTCCAGTGTACCCAAGTGCGGTGCGGTATTTGTTTTCAATGAAGTGAGGTTATATTCCTTCGGAAATGATTCTAAAAATAACTAATTATACAAAATAAGGTAAACGAAGCAATAATAATAATAATAATAATCATTAAAATCATTTTTAATCAATAATAATTGTTTAGTCGTTGCGTGTATATACGTTATACGCAATATTATTGTCTCCGCGTTCTACTTTTTTATAAATTTATTCTATTTGTACTCCATTATTTGTAATGTCAAGATATGATTTTCGTTCGAATAATCATGAATTAATGATAGAGAAATAAGCATGAACGAAATTAAAATACATTAGGTTGTTTTTGGTCATGTATTAATCAACGTGTAGTGTTCAGTTTTCTTCACACGCAGACGGACATGTATCTTTTAATTTGATTTGTAGATTTTCTTTAGAACGTCAATTTACAGTGATTAAATTAATAAAAATTAAATGTTCATATAAACTTCGGAAATATTCACGTGGACGCATTGAAGAACCATATCGGTATTACGTTGCTGCATCATTTGATATGAGTCCATAGGCAACAGATAATTGGTTACTCTATCCTTGGCCGCCGTAAGGTTATCGCAGGATGCTCAATGTTTGGCTCAAGGAGATAACCTTTTAAATTATTTGTGTTGAACGAGTTAAAAAAATATCTGAATTGATGATAGATATGCTTTGTTTCAATTTTGCTGTCATATTTTATTGCTCAAAGGGTAACTGCAGAAGGAAGCAGCAAGCATCTGCACTTAACCCAGACTCATTACGATCATGGTGAAAAATGTGCGCAACTCATCTCCGTTGGTGTTCGAAGCTGGAAACAACAAATGCAGTGACATACTGGCACGAGGTGAAAGCTTGTGAGGTTCGTTCAAAAATATATGGCAAATCGTGGTGGTCGAATCATCAAGGCGAGCATTTTTAATTTCAATTTTTACTTCTTTCAAACTCGTTACATACAATTTAAAACAAACTAAAACATTATCAATCTTATTTCTTCCCAGATCGCAACTATCCTTTGTTCCAAATTCTTAATTTAATATTGTGAATTAGTGAAATTGAATCTATACAAAACATTCAGTGTAGGAATGATTAGAACCCAATTGTTCAATGCTCGAATTTTGAATTTGAACAATATGGAATGTGAATATCTGTCATGTATATCTATATGAGGTATTAATGCAAAAATTATGTGGTTATTTGCTTTTTTTCCATTTTGCAGTCTGATCGTATCCCTTCCGAGAGATCACGAGAGATTCTTTTGGCAACTCCAAAATTGGTAACTCCAAACCACAATGATCAAGGAGGACGTTGCATAGAGTTTATGCGTGACGATATCGTTCGTTGATTATAAACCCAAGCAGCGGCGATAATTGATATACTACATCTGTACAGAGAACAAAACAAAATATCAAAATAATAATAAAGAAGAAATCAACGGAAAACGAAAATCACCGCGTCTTCCATTTGCTCGAATAAGGACCACCGTTGATTTTGGCTAGGCCTAAAATTACTGCGCGCTTACGTTTGTTAATCGAATACTCGAATAATTCATTACGTGTGTGTGTAACAAGAAAAACTGGGGAAAAATTTAATGAAAAAGATATCTACGAAAAGCAACAAGCTCGTAACTACAACTAAAACAATAAGAAGCCGTCATGTTAAATTGATCCGATAAGTAATATATAACATATTCAAGCGATTTTTTTATTATTAGAAATATCTATTTTTCACTCCATACGCAGGTGTACGTATGGACATATTATAGGTAACAATCAGCATATATATAAAATATTAATATATCTACGGATATAATGTATACATTCAAAAGAACGGTTAAGGCTTGACGAACAATTTGATTCTACTTTTTGAGATTATTTGAAAAAAACCTTTAACGTTTAGTTGAATTAAGGGGACCGTATGGTCTAGAGCACGAAAATTTCACCTATTTTCACGATTTTTTTTTTGCCTTAAAAAATTTAAAAATCGATGTTTTAACTTTTCGGGTTTATTACTACCTTTATTAAGTATACAAAAAAATTTTTTTTTAATTTTAAAAACAGTGTTTATTATCATATAATTGGCATTGAAGACGACCCTCTCGAAAAATCCGACCCGGACGGTGAAGATCGATCCGAGACTTCTACTCATCTGAAACACAAAATTCAAGAAGATTCTTAATCAGAAAGAGTGCAGTTATGGTCGGGACTAGAACAAATCGAAAAAATTAAAAATTGACAAAATGGCGCGCTTTTGAAAAAAAATTCGTAAAATCGGGTTTTTTTTTCACTAGTTTTTTAGTATAAACAATAAGAAATTATTTAAATAAAATTATGATTGTAGTTCCGACGATAGCCATACATGTTGTGAACAACATATCCAAATTTCAAGTGATTCGGTTGAATAGTTTTTTTGTTTTCACCTGCGCAGTGCCGAAAAAAGTCGTTTCGAGATAAATGAGTTTAAAGTTTGAGGTACAGATATTTTCAAAAATTGAGCAAATTTTGAATACTTACAGTTAATCCGCGATTCCGGCACCATATAGGATTCCTTCGGAACGTTCATAATTCAAGATTTCCTCACTCCTTTCATTTCTTCGAGCTGTCCGAGCCTCTTTGGAGTTGTCCGTGCTCCTACGGTTGGCGCTCGATACTCGCAGCTCGTCTCGGTTTTGCGCTAGTTGCTCCGCTTGTGGCCCGATTGTTATGCCCATGGTCTCCATTATTTTCAATAGGGATGCAAATCCTTCATTGAATATGCAAGCGGAAATGTGAGTGGCAATATCAATGATTTTTTTTCCGGCAAACAGATGTTTCGGCGCAAGGTGCCACACGCAAGCATTGAAACTTTCGTTATTGTTCTGCGTATTACTGCCAATACACCTTTCCAATAAAGTCTCTGCTGTCAATTCTTCATAAATTGGTTTTAATATCTCTTGTGCTTCATCGCACAGAGCAGGTGGGTGCTCGTAGGTGTCTAAAGTACCTGCAGCCTCACTTTGACGCCACTTGCACCACGATTCGGAACCTGGAGGACAGTACGAGTGTTGCGGATTTTCATCTGTTGAAATTTTGTGATAATATGCTGCCCATATTTCACTTCTCATCCCTTCAGTCGAATCTGAATTACGTCTAATTGCTAGACCGTAATAAGTTGACAGCTCTTGCAATAATTTATTCGTCAATTGTTGACGCTTCGGTGTTTTATTTATCGATTTCCGCTGTGTCTTTTTTCCCTCTTCTTTTTCTGTCAATTTCTTTGTTGCTTTCTTTATTTGTGCATGTTTTTTTTTCGCATCAACAGCACGTTTGTACAAACGTTTTTTAACATGCAAAACACATTCTTTTTTGCAAACTAAAAAATCATCCCCGTAAGGCTTTGTGTCCAATAAGGCTTTGAACGTTTTCGTGTCGCGGACCGCTCTCTACCTGCGTTATGGGCTGTAGAAGCTGTAATATTGAGAATTTCCGCATGAAAATTTCACAGTATATTCTTGAGATACTATACTTTCGACATATCGAAAAAAAAAAAAATCGATTTTTTCAAATTTCTAGACCATACGGTCCCCTTAATCAAATGTTTTTAACAACATATGAATATTCTGATTTTTGTGACAAGGATTCATAGCCTGTGACAACACAGTTCTTGTGTGCATCAAATATTGTGAACTGTGCACTATCGGGTTTGTTTTCTTGTCAGATCTTATAATTATATTTTGCGTCCACATTTCGTTTTTCATTAAGTACAGTTATAAGTTATTCCGTATCCTGGTTTTTTGTCGATGAATCGTTTTTCGACAGTGCCAGCATCTCAACATCAGCAGATTTCACATGCGTACATGCACTGCGTATGCCAGCAATGCGATGATCCTGCGTGTATCAATGGTTTCTTATATCGTAGAGATTAATAAAATATTATAGAATCTCAAATCGTCTCATGGTCACAATTATTTTTCAAAATGATTTTTGATCAATCAGAGTCGTTTCCAGCTATGGCCCAATATTTCCTGCCCATCTTAAGGTCGAGGAGAGCTATAAACGATATAGCCCCGCGTTCGTCGCGTAATTTATGGTTATTCAATATTCAAAAAAATATGAACTATTAAACAATTTTTTTCGATAAAAAAATCGCTCATGTTCTTTTTATACAATTTAAATTAGGGGTCAAGTAATTCTAATAAAAAAATAAAAAATGTGACGATTACAGATTTTGCAACAGAAGGCTGTCAACTAAATGGAGATGTTACTAGCCATGCGCGTGAGAAATAATTTAATATTGTCACCCATATGTTCTTTTAGATATCCGACATTCATCCGCAGTAAGCAATGAATGAATATTGATTTCTTCTTCTTCTTCTTCTTCTCCTTTTTGGCTAAGCTCACTTTTATCCGTGAGGCTAGCCTGGCCACTGGTATGACTGTAACCGCTTCGGCCAAGGTTCTGCTGTGTGCTAAACACACTTGTCGTCACAACGTCAGGTGTTGTTTCCCCTTTGTTATGTCTTGAGTCGTCTTGTTACTTTACGCATTTTTATTTTATGTTTACGTTCCTTTTTCGCGATATTTTTGGTTTGGTGCTTAATTTATTTATTTATTTATTTATTTTTTTTTCTTTTATTTTTCTTCCCTATTTAATGATTGGTAAAGAAGGAGGAAGGTGTTTAATAAATTAGGTTAATTACTTCTTTTGCTTCTTCTGTAAACTTGGTTATAGCTTTGAGAATTTTTTCTGACCGAGAGAAGGAAAGGTTTTGGATTTCGTACGGTGGCAAGACTTTTAATTTTTTTAATTCGTCTACCAGGTTATTGGTGTACTTCTTATTGAGCTCGCACTCCCAGAAAACATGGTTAATGTCTTGTTCCAAGGCCCCGCACGGGCAAGCCTTGGAGTCTGCTAACCCTATCTTAAAAAGGTGCTTTTTCACCCCTATGTGTGCTGTTCTCAATCTATTAATCAGTGTAATGGCTTTTCTTTCTAGGGCTACATCTTGCCACCATGGTGTCTTTGAATCTACTTGTCGGTATTTTCCATATGTTATTCCTTTTTTTGCAAATGTGTCATTTAGTTCGCGTTGATATACTTGTTTGAGTTCGCTGTTTATTTCATTTGATATGGTTTTTGCTAATAAGTCCAGGTTTCTGGTTGCACCTTTTTTTATGGCAGTCTTCGCTAGCCCGTCCACCACTTCGTTGCCGCAGATTCCTATGTGCGAAGGGCACCATACGTACTCTACTTTTCTGTTTGCTAATGATAATCTATAGTTGAGTGATTTTATTTCTAGCACCAGTGGGTGTGTTTTTGCATTAGTCCCTACATCCTCTAATGCGGTTAATACGCTCAGGGAGTCCGTTATTATTATTATATTCTTATAGATGGGTCTATTTTTCATATATTTCAGGGCCTCAATAATAGCACCTGCTTCTGCTTCAAAGATATTTGCCAGTTTTGTTGTTTTAAAAATACCTTGAGTTTTGAGCTCTGGAATGTAGAATGCGTAGCCTACGTGTTCCGCCTCCATCATTTTCGAGCCATCTGTATATATAAGAATCCAATGATACCTATTGGTTGTGTAATATTTATCGTTTAATTCTTTTTGAAATAGTGTATTAACTTTGCTTCTGTCCTTATTCATTATTTTTTCCCCTGACTCCTTGTTAATTTCAAAGGGTGAAATCTGAGCTATTAGCGGTGTTTCGAAACATGGTATCATATCAAATCTTTTGATGCACTTAAATTGTGCTTTGAATCTTGACCAAACTGAGCGAATCATAAACCTGTCACATTCCTTTGGGACCTCTCTTCTGTTCGCTATTAATTCTTCCATGAGTGTTAGTTTAGGAATGATTGGGTGTTTTTGGAGCGCGTATGCTCTTGATAAGTACCTTACTGTTAATAATTGTGACCTGTACTCTAATGATTGTTCTTTTGCTAGATCAAGCAGTGCATTTGTGGGGGTTGATCTGAAGCAGCCCAAGACTAGTCAAAGCGCAGCGAATTGGACAGTTTTTAATGACTGGAAATATGACCCAGCGGCCGAGCTTGAGCATGGAATGGACCATTCCAATCTAGCCCTTATCAAGCCCTTATAGATGGTGAGGAGAGTTGACGGATGAGCTCCCCACGATTTTTGAGTCAATGACTTTATGATATTTGTGGCCCTTGTGGCTTTATTCTTGGTATCATTAATAAAGGATTTCCAATTTAATTTGTAGTCCATGTTGACTCCCAAAAAATTTGCGTTTTTGGAATTTCTTACCCTTACGCCATCAATGGTTATATATCTATCCTCCAGGGAGGTCGTTTTTTTGGTGAAGATGAGCAGTTTGCTTTTCGCTGGGTTTATATTAAGTCCTATTTCTTTGAGCCATTCCGAGAGGGTTACGATGCCCCGTTCCATTTTTTGTATGCCCGAGTCTATGTCTCTCTCTCGTAGGTATAGTACTATATCGTCTGCATACTGCAAAGATTTACAATCTGTTCCTATATGTTCATTCAATTTCCTTAAGGATGTATATAAGGTCAAATCCGCAGTACATCTATTTATTTTTTAAGGTTAATCTTTATGTCCAAATGTCAAGTGCCGAATCATTCCTTTTGTTTTTTATGATGTCTAATGAAAAAATTATGTCATTTTGTATAATAATTTACGATTTTTATTGAAATTGATATGCAACTTGATATATGTGGCCGAGTACAAATTGAGCCAATCAGATAATTTCATTTCTGTCCCGAGAAAATGTGGCAACAATGCTACACCCAGCCATGACAGTCAACTACAGCTGATCATTCCGAGACCGGCAGTTGAAGCGTGCTGCGTTGCCGCATCTACGTGTCCGATGTGGTGGACGTATTAAATTGAACAACAGTTTACAGAACGCTAATGAAACGTCAAAAGTTAACCATGAATATCTTCACAACGACATCGGGAACAGTAGTTTTTTTTTCGTGAAAAAATTGAAAAATGTATGAAGTTTCTGAAAATTCTTTTTTTGGCCAAACATTGACTACAATACATATACTTTTTTATCATTTTAGTTTCATTTTGTCAACTTCCGGTACAAATAACACGGAGTTAAATGAGGCTTTAATTCTTAAGTATTTGTTTCAAATCATCGGCTAAGTGCCTTTTTCTTTTTTCCGAACGATGCAGCGTGATAAACTCTATCATATTAGTCATTTTTATGGAAAGTTAGACGACTTGATATATTTTACATACATCCTTAAATATACGTTAAAGAGTGTAGGGCTCAGCACCGACCCTTGCGGTAGACCCTTATATAAAATTCTGGACGTAATCCAATCTCCGTTTTCGTAGAAATCTGCTTCTCGCCGACATATAAGATTTGCGATTAATCTAATCACGAATGTTGGTATTCTTAATTCTTCTAGATTTGAAATTAGAATTTGCGGTATGACATTGTCGTAGGCCCCTTCTAAATCTAGGAAGAGCGCTATGACGTTTTCTTTTCTAACGAAGGAGTTAAGAATGTCCGTTGTTAATATGTTTATATTATCATTGCACGAGCGTTGTTTTCTAAACCCATACTGGGAATTCGGAATTATGAGGTCCGTTTCAAGATAATATTCTAACCGAGTTTTAATAAACCGTTCAAAAATTTTTAGGATGCAGGACGCGAGCGCTATCGGTCTGAACCCTCCCTTAGGTTTTTCGATAAGGCATATGTCGTAATTCGTCCATTCGCTTGGGATTGAACCGCTATACATTATTTTGTTAAAAATTCCCCGTAGGGCCTCTAGTGCTTTATCTGGGAGGTTTTTGATTGTTTCATTATTAATTAAATCTTTGCCAGCTGCTGAGCGGAGATTTACTTTTTTTATGATAAATCTCAGTTCCGTAAGGGAACACGGATGCCAGATCCCTTTGATTAGGTTCTTGTTTCTAAGGCTTATTGTTGGAGGTAATAAAGCCGAGGGGGGGGGCCAATTTGTTTATTATGTTTTCGATCTCTGTCTCTTTTTTTTTTGTTTGGATGTTCCCTTGGTTGCCGTATGAGCTATTGTTACTACCATTACCGCTGAAAATTCTTATTGTTTCCCACACTTTTTTAATAGGCGTATTTACGTTAATGTTTGAAGCGAATTCTTTAAATGACTCTTTTTTTATACGTTTTAATATTTGTTTTGTTTTTTTATCCTGATTTAGCCAAGCTTCCAAATTATTACTATTCATATCTGATTTATATTTTTTGAAAGCTTCACTTCTTTTTTCTACTGCTTGGGAGCACTCTAAGTTCCACCATATTTTTGGAGTTTGCCTAGGATTTCTGTTATTCTTAGATATATTATTGTATTTAGCTCCCGATTCCAGTAGATTTTTCTTAATCGTGTTATAAAATTCGGAGTATCTTTGGGTTAGGTTTTGGTTCGTTAACGGGTCTTTATTTTCTGGATTTTCCAAGCAGTTCGAAAATTTTTTCCAGTCCACCCTATTGGTAAGGATTGCAGGACGCCGATTTTGAGTGCCTATACTTTTGCCATAAATCTGAAATTCGAGAACAAAGTGGTCACTTCCCAGGTTCTCATCTGATACCCTCCAGTAACAGTGAGGGGCTAGGTTTGCGCTTACAAAGGAGAGATCGAGGACGTCCCAAGTTCTATTTTGGTGTAGGTAGGTAGGAGTTTTGTTATTCACATTCACAATATTTAGTTCATTAATTATTTTTATTATCGATTTTCCACATTTATTTTCGGTTTTATTTCCCCATAGTGTTGCTTTGGCGTTAAAGTCCCCATCGATAACAAAGTTTTTGCACTTGTTGTTGAGGGAGAGGATGCTACTGAAAAAGGCGTTCCAGGTTGCTGAATCTGTTCGTGTGTGAGGAGGCTTGTACACGCTGACAACTATCATGCTTTGGTTATTGTCTAATTTTATTTCTGCTGCTATGGCTTCAATTTGTTTGAATTTCATCGATATATTATTTAGGGGAGTGTTCGTAAAGGGAATTCCTCTTCTTATTCCTATCGCTACACCTCCACCTGATGTTTCTGTTAGTCTGTCGTTTCTTAAGAGGTTGAATCCTCTTATTTTAAACGGGTTATTTGGTTGGAGCCAGGTTTCCGAAAGCAGTAATAGATCGATATTTTCAGTGAGCGTTGGCAGTTCATGTGCTTTGCCACGAATTCCTCTGCAGTTTCACTGCGCGAATCTTAATGCGTTGTTCGTCATTGAGAGAGCAATTTGTCAATTTTTTTTTTTTTTTTTTTAATTTTAATTTTTATTTCCTTTGATACTTTGCAAATTCTGGGACCTTGAGGATTTCTGAATATTGGGTTTATGTTTCTTTTCTGTTCTTGTCCGATGAATTGTTATTAATTTGCTCTCTGATTGTTTTTATTTTATTGTTATCGTAATCTGCTAGCGGGCTATTGTGTGCTTTCGGCAGCCTTTCTCTGTTTACATTGTGGTTTGGAGTAAAGTTTGGATTAAGTGTGTTAGTGGATTTCTCGTCCTGTTCTTTTCCCGATTGGGATTTATCGACAACACCAGACCCTTCTTTTCCTGGGATTCCACCGTGTTGGATGTACTGCACAGGGTTCCGCTCCTCTAGGGTTGGCATTGGGAGTTGTTGTGAGGGATGTGAGTCTGCCTTTCCCTTCTGATCTCCTGTAAAATAAGAATCATAGTTTAGAACCTCTAGGTTAGAGTTTTGTCTTTGAGGAAGCCTGGGAACCTTTCTTCTGGTGCTAAAAGTTGTTTCTTGTTGATTTTTCATTTTTTTCCTGTTAATACTTTTTCGTCTTTCCTCCGCTTCTACCGGTGTTGGGAAGATGTGTTCCTCTAGTGGGTTTTGAGAAGAAGCCAGCCAGGCTCCTTCTCCTGTGTAAAGATTTGACGGTGTTTTATTTTTTCTGTTTTGGAGCCACATGTCGGCCCGATAGAAGCTGTCTAGACGGTTTACTTTAACAATCTCTAAGGCTTCTGGGCGATCTATGTTAAGGTGTGCCATGATTTTATTTATGATCTTAGCTTTAATGAAAGTTTCGCATTTTGTGTCATTTGCTGCGTGTTGTTGGTCGCAGTTGACACATTTCAAGATGTTACTTTTGCATTCTGTTTGGAGATGGTTTCCTCCGCAGGAAACACACCTTTGCGTTCCCTTGCATTGTTTTTTAGAATGCCCGTAGCGTTGGCACTTGTTACATCTTTTTACCTGATACTCGAAGGGCTCTATTTTTACTCTAGTTTTATAAATCGCTAAGTAGTCTGGTAGGTCATTTCCATCAAACACAATTTTAATTGTGTTGGTCGGGATCAAGTTTTCGGTATTGCTGTTGTTGCGGGATACTCTGCGGATTCTTTCGATTCTAAGAATGCGTGTGGGTGTGCTGAGCCACTCCACGCCTTCCAGAATGTCCGTCTCCGATAGAGAGGAGTCAACGTCCCTTGCAATACCTATTCTTGAGATTCTATTATCCGGGATATAGGCCTTCCACGATTTAGGAAAATATGTCTCTTGGTTCTCGATTAGGTTGTTTGCGTCTTGAGAAGTTTTTAATTTAATTTCAACCAAATTTCTGCCTTTTCTTTTAATTTCGCTAATTGAGCCGCTGATTTTTCTCAATTTTTTTCCGATGATCATCGGATGTACTAAATCTACTCCTCTCAGATCTGGGTTAGTGTTTAATCTTGGGTTATCGTTTACATTAAAGCTTTCTGGGGAGCGAGTTTCAAGGTTTTGTGTTATTAAAACTATGTACGGTTCGGCCGCTTTCGCGGAATACCTGTTCCTTCTCTCTTTGAAGTCTCTGTCATGCACCTTTCTCCTTTTGTGTTCTGGTTCTTCTGAACCTAAACCCAGGACGGTTTCTGGGATGCTTCTCTGAGCTGCGTTACGGGTTGTCCCCAAGGGTGCCTTCCTCCTTCTTTTCCTCTCTGGCACCTCTTGCCAAGCTCCGCCCTGAGAACCGCAAATCACTTGGTTAATTGATTCTAAATCCATATTATCTATGTTAATCCCTACTAATGCTTCTTTCTCTGTGTTTTCTCCTACACAGATGTCGTCGTTTAATAAATTATCGGCCATTATGGCTTCGTTGGTGTTGGTGTTGGTTATTTTTGAGGAAAAAAGGAAAAAAAAATCGAACTTTTTAGGTCTTGTATAAATATATTTTTTTTTTTATTTTTATTTTATTTTGTTTTAAGTTAATTATATTTATTTGTATATGATCTTTTGATGTTTAGTCTGATTGTAAGCTTTGCTATTATTCCCGCACTGTTCTAGTTTTCGGCTCCGATTTCTCGACTCCAATGGCCGTGGGTCGCACGTCGCCGGCGTGCCTTTTCACTCCCGTTTTGTCTCGGTTTTTCTTTGGCTTTTACTCTTTACTTTTTGATAAATGACCGAAAATATTGCCGCGCTTTTATTGCCGTGTGTTCCCGTTATATTTTTGTGCTTGAGATTTTTATTTTCCGTTTCTGAATATTGATTTGAATAATGAATTGAGTAAGTGTCACGGAAAATGAAATAACAATAGGGGGAGTGTGTGGCACCTTTGCCACCTTAATCTCTCTGAGCACCGCACGTGGCGTGGCAATCGTCTTCGGCGCCACGGGTGAAAAGAAGTTTTTACCGCGCGCACTTCCCGCGGAATAATAGAGAAAGCGAGCGCGTCTTTTTACCACCACACGTGTGGCCCTTATTCTCAGTGATATAATGTCAAATTATTCCTTCATTAATAAATAATTACTTGTTGTTCTTCATTTTTATTAGTAAATAATTTGTGGACTTTAATTATTTATCCTTTCCCGGAGTCAATAAGTCCATAAGTGTGTAGTGTTTGGGTACTACTTCGAATAAACTGTAACTCCACGCACTATATTAACTAGACTATTTATTATTCATCAGATAATAAGGGCGTAGGAAAAACAATATAAAAGATGATGAAAAACGTTCGCTCGTTCACCGCCAAATCTCCATAGCTGTGGCGGCAAAAGTCCGTGGTCGAACACCGGTGGCGAACTCTGGCGACTCTCGACAACGCGGTGACGGTGCGATCGCGTTTATCGACTTCTGTGAGCCTATGTCCCCACAGTACTCCCCCCCGAGCGGAGGCGTTACAAATCTGACAGCTTTTTTCCCGGATACGTTTTTAACGTTTTTTTGGGTGCAGTTGGTACTCCTTCCAGTGTGTCGAGACTGGCGTTCGCTTCACTGTTGATAATATAGGCAGGTTTTAAGCGCTCAGTCGAGACGTTTACGTTCCTGTTTCTTACTTTGATCGTGAAAATAAAATCGTTGATTCTGTTGATGATCTCGTACGGCCCTGAATACGGAGGTTCGAGCGGTTTTCGAACGGCGTCTTCGCGTAAAAAGACATGAGAGCACGTGTACAGGTCTTGATGAACGAAGAGACTTCTCTTTGAATGATGCGCAGTCGGCGTTGCCCGCAGTTTTTGCATGTGTTCCCTGAATTTTTCCACAAAAATTTGCGGGTTGCTGGGCACTTCCTCGTTCGTGAAAAACTCTCCTGGGACCCTTAATGAGGTGCCGTAGACGAGTTCTGCTGCTGAAGCTTTCAAGTCTTCTTTAAAACACGTTCGAAGTCCAAGAAGGACCGTCGGAAGTACTTCGACCCAGTTAGAAGAACCGTGACACATAATAGATGCTTTTAACGACCGGTGCCAGCGTTCGATTAGTCCGTTAGCAGCTGGGTGATAGGCCGTGGTTCTAGTTTTGTGAGCTCCGATGAGAGATGCGAGAGCCCGGAACAATGATGCTTCAAATTGCGAGCCCTGATCGCTAGTCATAGTACGAGGTGTGCCGAAACGTGAGACCCAATGCGTATAAAACGCTGTTGCTACCGTATCGGCTGAAATCTCGCGGAGTGGAACCGCCTCAGGCCAACGCGAAAATCTGTCGATCATTGTGAGGATGTACCGGAACCCTTGTGATGGTGGTAGAGGTCCTACGATATCTAAATGCACGTGTTCGAAACGGTTGTCTGGCATTTCGAATTTTCCGAGAGCGTTTCTGGTGTGGCGTTGCACTTTTGATTTTTGACACGGAATACACGTGCGAGCCCACTGTAAAATGTCTTTCCGCATACCAGGCCAAACAAATTTTTCTTTTATTAACTTGCTGGTAGTTCTTCCGCTCGGGTGCGATAAGCCGTGCACGACGTCGAAAATTCGTTCTCGTAGAGTCCTCGGAACGAAAGGTCGCAGGTTTCCAGTTGACGTATCGCAATACAACGATTCTTTGTCCGTCAAATTGAGTTTTTTCAGATTCAACGATGTTGGTGAGTTCAACAGTTGTTCCAATTCCTCGTCTTTCTCTTGCTCCACTTGTAGCTCATGAGTCGTGACAACTACGGGCATCGAAACTTCGTTAAGACGAGAGAATGCGTCGGCTATTACGTTTTCTGAACCAGGAATATACACGATTTGTGTCGAATATTGTGCAATTAAATCGAGATGTCGTAACTGCCGAGGTGAAGCTTTTTCTGGACGTTGCGAGAACGCAAAGGTGAGAGGTTTATGATCTGTCTTAATAATGAAATCTCGTCCCTCGAGCATGTGTTTGAAATAAACCACTGCGCTGTAAATTGCGGTCAATTCTCGATCGTACGTACTGTACCGTATCTCTGGTTTACTGAGCTTTCTTGAAAAGAATCCCAGCGGTCGCCAGTCCTCGTTTTCCTGCTGTTCAAGAACTGCGCCAATTGCTGAATCGGAGGCATCGCATGTAAGCGTGAGTGGAGCGTTTTCTGCCGGATGTGCCAGTAAAGTAGATTGCGCGAGACTGTCCTTGCACTCTTGAAAAGCTTGCTCTGATCTTTCCGTCCAGACTATCGGTCTTTTATCGTTTCTTTTTGACTCAGACAAATACTCGTTTAACGGTGCTTGAATATGTGCTGCCCTTGGAATGAATCGACGATAAAAATTAATCACGCCTAAAAATCTTCGTAATTCGACGATGGTGTCAGGTTTTTTATAGTCGAGCACTGCCTGTACTCGTTCGACTGGAGGTTTTGATCCGTCCTCGTTAATCGTGTAACCGAGGAAAAGAACTTCCGGTTCTCCTAATACGCATTTTGCTGGATTGAGAGCCAGGCCGTGCTCCGAAAGACGTTTAAGAACTGCTCGGAGATGTTCTTCGTGTTCGCGCTCGTTTCGGGAGGCGATTAAAATGTCGTCTATGTAGCAAAAAACAAAGTCCAGTCCGCGTAAAACTGTGTCAATAAAGCGCTGGAATGTTTGTGCTGCATTACATAAACCAAAAGGCATAACGAGGAACTCAAAAGATCCGAAAGGCGTCGTAACAGCAGTTTTTTTAACGTCCTCCTCGGCCATTGGAATTTGGTGATAGGCTCGAACAATATCAAGTGTTGAGAAAATCGTCTTCCCATGTAACATATTAGCGAAATCTTCAATGCGAGCTATCGGATACCGGTCCGGAACTGTTTTTGAATTTAGTTGACGGTAATCGCCGCAAGGTCTCCATGCACCAGATTTTTTTGGTACTAAATGGAGCGGGCTTTGCCACGGACTATTCGATGGACGAATCCAACCTTGTTCCATCATATAATTGAATTCGTTTTTTGCTGCAAGAAGTTTTTCCCCCACGAGACGGCGAGGGCGAGCTGCTACAGGTGCTCCTTCCGTAATAATATGGTGCACGACCGAATGTTTGCTGGTTGGTCGCGACCTGTAAGGAGTGACGACCTCGAGGAAATCGTTAAAAATATCTTTGAATCGAAAAACTTTGTCGATTGCGGAAATTCCGTAATTTTTTGTTTGACAGATATCTCCTTCCGTTGCGAAACCCGTAGTATTATCAATCAACCTTTTTCTTTTTAGGTCGATGAGCAGATCAAAATGTACGAGAAAATCAGCTCCGATAAGTGCGTTAGTTGTATTGGCGATTATGAAATTCCACTTGAAAACTCGGCGAATTCCGAAGTCAGGCTCAATCAATTTTGTTCCGAACGTCGTAATCGCCGAATTGTTTGCGGCATATAACGTAATATTCGAGACTTTGCAGGGACCCTTGATGAGTCTGCGAGGAATTATTGATACGTCAGATCCCGAATCAATCAGAAATTTAGTACCTGTTTTTCTATCGATGAGATGCAGCCGGAACTTGAGAGGAATGCCGTCGCTGACCGCGCTGATTGACGGCGGCATCTCTAGTTTTTTTGTGTTATTTCGGTTTTCGGTTCGAACTTGCACGGCGCTTGACATTTTTTTGCCTCTGCCCCGAAACGTCGGTGGTAATAACAGATATCTGTGTTATTATTACGTGAACGACTCCTTGATCTTGAGCGGAATCCTCCTTGATTTTGATTCGGCTTGGCATTATTCAGCTCCAATTGTTGCTTAAACAACGTTGTTAACTCAGCGAGTCCTCGCTCGACTTGCGACATTCTCATGCCGTAGTCGGTTCCTTTATCTTTAGACGGATTGCTGACTGCGTCGACCGTGAAAACCTCGCTATGTGTCCTTGGCAAGACCTCGATCATTTTGTCTGCGTAGGCGGCTAGTTTCGTCAAATCGGCTTCGTCATTAACTGAAAGGACACTTGCTATATTCGGGGGCAATCGTTGCAACCACAAAGTGCGCAGTGCCTCTGTTGACATGCTGTCGTTAGAGAGCGTTTTCATCTCTCGAAGCAAATGCGATGGTTTTTTTGAGCCCAGCTCACTCTCTGTCAACAATCTGTTGAGTTGTTTTTGTTTAGAATCTGAGAACCTTTCAATAATAGCATTTTTTAGAGTCAGGTACTTATCCGTTACTGGAGGTGTGTCGATGACGTCCGAAACGTGTTGTAGAATTTCTGTGTCCACTCTTCCAATAACTGTGTCGAACTTTGTCGTGTCCGATGTTATGCGATTCATGCGAAATTGAGCGTCGACTTGAGAAAACCACAAGCGTGGATCGCGAATCCAGAAAGGCGGAAGCTTGACACCGCGAACATCCATAACCTCGAATCCGTCAGGAATAGCGTCGCCTGAGAAATCTATGAGCGACGTGTTCTCTCGACCACGTTCGTTTCCAGCTTGACTTTGGCCCGAGGTAGAAACGTTTTCGCGAGCATCGCGACCGTTTCCAAACTCAGAACGTGATGAAGGTGGTGAACGCGATGTAGGCATTTTTTTTTTTTTTTTTTTTTTTTACGCAAGAAAAGTGTCTGGGGTCACCAATTGTAGTGTTTGGGTACTACTTCGAATAAACTGTAACTCCACGCACTATATTAACTAGACTATTTATTATTCATCAGATAATAAGAGCATAGGAAAAACAATATAAAAGATGATGAAAAACGTTCGCTCGTTCACCGCCAAATCTCCATAGCTGTGGCGGCAAAAGTCCGTGGTCGAACACCGGTGGCGAACTCTGGCGACTCTCGACAACGCGGTGACGGTGCGATCGCGTTTATCGACTTCTGTGAGCCTGTGTCCCCACAAGTGCAACTAGCGGGGCGACACCTACAGTAAAGATGCCAACAACAGCAACAGCTGAAACACAAGGGGTACGTTCGACTTGCACGCTCACAGCGTTCAAAGCGTTTGAAGCGTTGAAAGCGTTTGTGCGCGTTCGACTTGGGCGAACATGGCGGTAAACGTAACCGTCTCAACAACGCTCGTAGCGTTTACGGTGCCAAGTCGAACGCACTTTGAGCGCTTACAGCGCTGAACGCGTGCAAGTCGAACGTACCCAAGATGGTGGAAATAATCTCGCATCAGCCAGCTCCTTTTAATATCTGTCTTCTATTCGTTTTAGTACTTTTTTCTACATAATTTTGGCCAAGACTAATACTGCGCTTTTACGCAGTATATATTCACTTCGTGTGTTTTCGACTCCATATCTGTACTATATTAATTATAATTGGAAATAAAGCGTGCTCCAAATAGTGGTTATTGGAAATGGAGTATTATGGAGTATATTCATCATAAGTTGTACCAGCAATTTTTACGGTAAGGTATGATATGATTTTGTTATCAGTGTCATTTTTTTTCTGTCTTCTTAACGAAAACATATGCGCAGAAAAATATTGTAAAATAGGGAAAAAATATTGTTGACATTTGACAATGAGTATCGAATTAAATTCAAATAAAGCTTTTGATATGAAAGGAAATTAATGAATGGGTGAGAAAACGAATTAACTTTTTTATTTTTCCACAAACAAGGTAAATACTCTATGCTTTCCATATTTCTGAATACGCAGTGATATACGGGGGAGACATTTTATTTCTCTCAGAAAAAATTGTGATAACAAGAAAGACGAAAATTAAAAAGTGAGAAAATAAAATCAACATTTGCATGGAATTTGTCGAATGTTATCAATTTTTGTCATAAAAGGAATATTAATGATAAACTGAATACAAATAATGAAAATAAAAGAAGTTAAAATTAGAAAAAAATGTTTTCTGGGAATTCTTGTGAAAAAAAAGTTACCCTTACTAGGAAAATTTGGCGATGCTTTGGTCCTAAATAATTTTAAAGCAATTTTAAAAGAACGTGCTGTAGAATCGGACTTTTGAATATTATGTAGAATATATCTGTTTACATGACATGGGATAAGCATACTACTACCTCCTAATGAATTTCATGGTGGATACTTGAGGGTTTTATCTATATGCGGTATCATCAACAGACTCGGTACAGTCTCGGTCACAGGTATTTCTCACACAAGTACACTGCCAAATGCGGCTCAACTTCCTTGCCTTGTTCGCTTTTTACGATTTTGAAATTCATGTCGTTGTACAATTGCCAAATCCCTATTGATCGCCGACAGTGCGCCACGAAATGAGCCGCATTGTACGTTGCAACTCCAATCAACCTGTAATAGCAATAATACCGATCAGTAATTATGTACTATACTTTATTTCATTCTACATTGGGCTCCTTCATATACAAATAGCTATCTGTTTTTGTGTTAACTAGCCGTGTTCGGTCGAACAATTAGTATATACATATATATCACGATGTAAATATATACATGTGTATATTTACCATTCACATGAATGACATTATATACATAAGCATGTTTCGCGTAACCAACTTCAGTGTCTTTTAACTTTTTTATCTTTATCGTATCGTATATATTTTTTTTTGTTGTCAAGGTGATGAAAAATAACTTTAAAGAAAAATAATACAATTCGAGTCTTAACCAAGCATTAAGTTATTGGTTTGATCATATTCAAGATAAAGATTTATTAATAATTATAATTTAAATAAGACCAGTAAATCATCGATTGAACGGTGAGTCATTTATTTATTTCATTTATTATAAATTATTTTATTATTTATTAATGTTATTATTCTAATAACATCTCGCTCAGCCGAGTTATTGATAATCAATTCAATTGTAAGGAAAACCTGAACCGACTCTAATCGTCAAAGTACACCGGTTTAACCGGGTTGTTTATATAATTGACTTTATCGTCAAAATTACATCCGCCAGTCGGATTGTTTATTATATTCGTAAACTCACCAGCTGATTAGTATTGACCATAAATTTTACGTTTTGAATTTAGTCACAGTAGTATTTTTTTATATCATAATTAAGACTTCACCTCTGTATTACAACAAATGTAAATTCTGGTTGTCTAATTTCAATTCAATGTAATAAATGATTTTTTCTTCGAGGGGTTTTGTTCTCTGAGATTCAGATCTCAGAGAAATTTCCTCTCTGAGCCACAAAATAAATAATTGAATATCGTGGCTCAAAAATTGTGTGTTTTTATTTCAAATCCAACCCGTCCTGATTTTAATTCATAAAAAGAAAAAAAAAATACGCGGTCTCTTCTTTATTGAAAAGTCCGCGACTACAAAACATGGTGCCTCCTGTGAGGTGAAGTCTTCAACTCTGTTTTTTTTTTAAATATATATGTATATATATATATATGTATATCTATATAGATACAACATACTTCTCGATGAGATAAGAAATCGGTGTGGAGTAGACCCACCGTCTCCAACAGGTACCTCCTCTCGAGCTGCCATTAGCCATCATTCCAACATCCCAACAATAATCAAGATAAGTTTTATTTCGATTTGAATCGTTTCTCTCGACGAAACTTCGAACAACAACTATTCTGGCATATCAAGGAGTAGCTGGGGTCACTACGATCTGGGCCAACGGCTGATAGTGTTGGACACGTGTTCATAGAAGGACGATTTTCTTCATTTCTTTTTCCTTTCGTATTATTTCATCATGGCGACTCGCATAGCTCAGATTTCTCAGAAACGAGCAACGCTCAAAATTCAAATCACGACTCTACGTAATGCAGTCGCTCAAAAGAAAATCGACAATACAAACATGAAATTGCGTTTGGCACGACTTACTGAATTATTTCACACCTACGAAGAGATGCATGACGAGCTCGCTGTTCTCGACTCCTCTAACGACGGATTAAATCAACTACCCGAAATTCAGGATGATTACTATGAAATTGCGGCGGCAGTGGAAAATATATTGCATGTCAACATTCTCCCAGAACCAAGCGGTGAATCTACTATGATTGAGAGACAACGTTTACTCAAACTTCCGGTTGCCGAACTACCAAAATTCAACGGCGACAACAGCAAATGGCTCACTTTCAAGAACACATTCATGAGCATGGTAGACGGAAGATCGGATATCGACGATCTAACGAAGTTTTTATATCTTCGAAATTCATTGGAAGGGGAGGCCGCCAACAAATTGTCTTTGTTTGACGCGAGCATAGAGAGTTACAGGACCGCTTGGAATCTCCTTACCGACTCGTATGAAAGAAAACGAGTTCTCATTTCTAGACATTTAGATTCAATTCTTGACATTGAATCACTGAAAAAGGCAACCTCAAAAGGATTGATAAAAATAATCGACGATGTTAGACAGCACATGAGTATGTTGAAGTCCTTGACCATAATACCTGACGAACGTATCATCGTAAGGATTCTAGAGAGATCCCTTCCACAAGATATTCGCCAAAAATGGGAAGAATTACTCGACTTGGATTCTTTGCCAAGTATCGATCAATTTTATAAGTTTATGAACGAAACAGCTCATAGACTTTCGGCACTCGAGCAAGACACAACACGTACGAGGATAGAAAAACGGTCAGGCGAAAAAGAAAATCAAACGGCAAAAATACGGAAGAACGAATATGGTGCACGGACGTTCGTTACAGCTTCGTCTTCAAATTGTGTGCAATGTAAAGGCAACCATCCTATTTTTAAATGCCCTGCATTTGAAAAATTAACGGTACGTCAACGTTGGGATTTAATCAAGGCAAAACGATTGTGTCGAAACTGTTTGCGTTCTCACGTTGAAGAATGTCCTTCGGATTTTCGGTGCAAACAATGCAAGCGTTTCCATCACACTCTTTTACATTCCGCCATCGTAAACCCAACAATGTCACGTGAAACATCGAAGGTTACGAGTAATGAAAAATCTCCGGAATCCAGGCCACAATTATGACTAGGCCCAAGTGTTTTTAACGCAATTTCCTGTGCCTTTGACTCACAACTCATGATGAGTGCTGTTATCAATGTTAGAGACGTCAATGATAAACTTATTGAAGCTCGAGCCTTGTTGGACACTTGTTCAACAGCACATTTTATTACCGAGGAGTTTGCAAAAAAATTGAAATTTCCTACTTCCGTGTGTGATATGCCAATCAACGCGATCAACGGGGCATTGACGCACGCGAAAAACCGCGTAGAAATTCAAGTTCATTCAAAATATAATGATTATAAAAAGCGATTAACTTGTTTGACTATCGACGAAATTTCAAACTCGGTTCCTGATGCTCTGTTTCCACGAGAACTTATCAAGATTCCTGCGAATCTGCGATTAGCTGACCCACAATTTCATGTACCTCGACCAGTGGACATATTAATTGGTTCGGGCACTACTCTGTCTATGTTATCTGTCGGTCAGATAAATTTGTCAAAAAACGGTTGCGATTTAATTTTACAAAAAACGCGTCTTGGTTGGACGATAGCTGGAGGAATGAAAGGAAAAAACAAAGAACACGGAACCTCTTGCAATTTGGCCAATCTCTCAAAATTGATCAACAAATTTTGGGAGATCGAGGAAATCAACGCGAAATCGTCGTTCTCATCTGAAGAATCTCTATGCGAAGAACATTATCAAAAGGGCACAACACGCGATCATACGGGAAGGTACATCGTACGATTGCCGTTTCGTCATGAAAATCAAGAATTTGGCGATTCACGATCTCAAGCCTTACGAAGATTTTATTCATTGCAAAGGAAATTAAACTCAGATCCCGTTCTCAAGGAAGAATATACTAAAGTTATGCAAGAATATGTAGATCTCGGGCATATGTCTATACAAATTGATGATCCTACAAATGGCTTTTACATGCCTCATCACGCTGTGATAAAGGCATCTAGTAACACGACAAAGGTTCGTGTAGTATTTGATGCTTCTGCAAAATCAAGCAAGGGATTTTCTTTAAATGATACGTTAATGATCGGCCCAACAATTCAAAATAAATTATTCGGTCATTTATTGCGATTCCGAACACATACTTATGTCGCGACTGCTGATATCGAGAAAATGTATCGTCAAGTGGTTATACATCCAAGCGATCGCAGATTCCAACAAATTTTTTGGTTTCATGGCAATGATATCGTAACTTACCAACTCAATACGGTAACTTTTGGAGTATCTTCCGCTCCTTTTCTTGCTATACGTACGATACATCAACTCGCAGACGACGAAAGGGTTGATTTTCCTCACGCATCAAAGATATTAAAGCGAGACATGTATGTGGACGATCTTCTAACAGGTGCCAATTCCATTCAAGAAATCTTACAGATACGTGACGAAATGATTGAACTTTTAAAACGAGGTGGTTTCAATATTCGACAATGGGCCTCAAATTATCATCACGTACTCGATAATATAAAAGAAAGATTCCTCGATTTAGATAGGGCGATCGAACCTAATCCGATTATTAAAACACTCGGTGTGGTTTGGGATTCTCAACGTGACAAATATGTTTTCACTGTCAAATCAATGGATTGTCCTGAAAAAATAACAAAACGCAACGTATTGTCAAAAATCGCAAAAATTTTTGATCCATTGGGATTACTCGGTCCAACGGTGATGTATGCTAAAATCATCCTTCAAAAATGTTGGAGAGCAGAAGTCAACTGGGACGAGTCTCTACCTCAAGATCTACATGCAAAATGGATTTCTTTTTCCAATCAACTTTCTTTGATACGCGATGTTTCCGTGGATCGCCATATGTTACTGCAAAATTCAAGGAATATAGAAATTCATGGATTTTGCGACGCCAGCAGAGACGGATACGGGGCGTGTATTTATATCCGTTCAATCGATGAAAAGGGAAACGTTCTTACGACATTAGCATGTGCTAAATCCCGTGTTGCCCCTTTAAAAAAACCACGTGCATTAGAGAAAGAAATTCCGATTAAAGAAAAAGACCAAGATAATCATACAATTCCACGGCTTGAGTTATGCGGCGCGTTGATCTTGACCCGTTTATATAAAGAAACACGTTCAGCCATCGAATTTAATATCGATCGTATTATTTTCTGGTCGGATTCGAGCATTGTGCTCAATTGGCTGAAAAAACCACCTGAAATTTTGAGAGTTTTCGAAGCAAATCGTATCGCGGAAATTCAGACTCTCAACAATATTGAATGGCGTCATGTGAGAAGCAAAGAAAATCCTGCGGATGCATTGTCACGAGGTCAGTCTCCAAGAGATTTTTTACAAAATAATTCGTGGTTCGAAGGGCCAACGTGGCTTAAGGAGCCAGAAAAGAATTGGCCAGCGGGAATTGAGAAAAAGGTTATTGAATCTATCGGGTTCAAAAAGAATATGTGCTTTATCTCACAACCCTCAAAATGCAATTTATTCACGCGATTTTCATCATACTCAAGATTAGTTCGAGTAATCGCATATTGTCTACGAATGCGTTCTATCAAACAATACAAAGATATCAAAATTAACGTGACAGAGAAAATCGAAACTGAGATTAAAATATTACGAATAATTCAACGAGAACAGTTTTCAAAGGATATCGACCGAATAACAAATAGAGAAAATGTTAAAGATTATAAACTGGCTTCCCTCAATCCGTTTATTGATGAAAACGGGCTCCTTCGCGTGGGGGGTCGATTAAGGGGACCGTATGGTCTAGAGCACGAAAATTTCACCTATTTTCACGATTTTTTTTTTGCCATAAAAAATTTAAAAATCGATGTTTTAACTTTTCGGGTTTATTACTACCTTTATTAAGTATACAAAAAATTTTTTTTTTAATTTTAGAAACAGTGTTTATTATCATATAATTGGCATTGAAGACGACCCTCTCGAAAAATCCGACCCGGACGGTGAAGATCGATCCGAGACTTCTACTCATCTGAAACACAAAATTCAAGAAGATTCTTAATCAGAAAGAGTGCAGTTATGGTCGGGACTAGAACAAATCGAAAAAATTAAAAATTGACAAAATGGCGCGCTTTTGAAAAAAAATTCGTAAAATCGGGTTTTTTTTTCACTAGTTTTTTAGTATAAACAATAAGAAATTATTTAAATAAAATTATGATTGTAGTTCCGACGATAGCCATACATGTTGTGAACAACATATCCAAATTTCAAGTGATTCGGTTGAATAGTTTTTTTGTTTTCACCTGCGCAGTGCCGAAAAAAGTCGTTTCGAGATAAATGAGTTTAAAGTTTGAGGTACAGATATTTTCAAAAATTGAGCAAATTTTGAATACTTACAGTTAATCCGCGATTCCGGCACCATATAGGATTCCTTCGGAACGTTCATAATTCAAGATTTCCTCACTCCTTTCATTTCTTCGAGCTGTCCGAGCCTCTTTGGAGTTGTCCGTGCTCCTACGGTTGGCGCTCGATACTCGCAGCTCGTCTCGGTTTTGCGCTAGTTGCTCCGCTTGTGGCCCGATTGTTATGCCCATGGTCTCCATTATTTTCAATAGGGATGCAAATCCTTCATTGAATATGCAAGCGGAAATGTGAGTGGCAATATCAATGATTTTTTTTCCGGCAAACAGATGTTTCGGCGCAAGGTGCCACACGCAAGCATTGAAACTTTCGTTATTGTTCTGCGTATTACTGCCAATACACCTTTCCAATAAAGTCTCTGCTGTCAATTCTTCATAAATTGGTTTTAATATCTCTTGTGCTTCATCGCACAGAGCAGGTGGGTGCTCGTAGGTGTCTAAAGTACCTGCAGCCTCACTTTGACGCCACTTGCACCACGATTCGGAACCTGGAGGACAGTACGAGTGTTGCGGATTTTCATCTGTTGAAATTTTGTGATAATATGCTGCCCATATTTCACTTCTCATCCCTTCAGTCGAATCTGAATTACGTCTAATTGCTAGACCGTAATAAGTTGACAGCTCTTGCAATAATTTATTCGTCAATTGTTGACGCTTCGGTGTTTTATTTATCGATTTCCGCTGTGTCTTTTTTCCCTCTTCTTTTTCTGTCAATTTCTTTGTTGCTTTCTTTATTTGTGCATGTTTTTTTTTCGCATCAACAGCACGTTTGTACAAACGTTTTTTAACATGCAAAACACATTCTTTTTTGCAAACTAAAAAATCATCCCCGTAAGGCTTTGTGTCCAATAAGGCTTTGAACGTTTTCGTGTCGCCGTCTCCGATATAGTTCGCGTATTTTACGTTGTACAACTCTTCCGATCTCTTGAACATTTCCACGATGCCGTCTACCTCCATTTTGCCAGCACTTCCGGTATGATTTGCGTCACAGTGATCTTCATGCTCTCGATACCACGCTTCATATTCAATCGTATCCTCTTGGCCTTTCCATTGAGAGCAGGCTTGACATATACTGCATTTGACGACAACATCTAAAATTTTATTACTGTATTTCCCTATTAACGAGGCAATACCGAGAAGCGATGAGAATCCACGTTTCGCCCACGATCCATCACCAGACACAGAAAGTTCATCCGCGGGACGCCCAGCTTTTACATTCAACTCGACTTCTTCTTTCAATGCTCTTTGGAAAACGATTTTCGCGACGGCTTCAGCTGCAATTTTTATATTGTCCACGATGCCGTAATATGTACTCTTACAAATTCCTTGTCCAAGATCCATGAGACCGCAGAAATTTTTCAAGCCTTCAAATCCTACTCCAAGCATTCTCAGGGCGAGAACAAGTCGACGGTTGATTTCAAATGCCTTATCAATTAACGGCGAAGACAAAATAAAAGTTTCTTTACACTCACACTTCACAGAGAGTTTGAATCCTAGACCACGTTGTCCGTTTTTGCTAAAAGTGACCGCACCGTTACAATCTTTACACTTCAACAACTGTTGCAACGTTAAAAATATCATGCTGAATTCGATGATGCAATAATTGAATGTAGGATTAACGTTTACTTCCAATTCCTCATTGCCTTTTAATTTTTTCGCAGACGTGCTCGTAAAATCAGTAGTATTTTCGATAGTGAATCGATTGCCCTTGAAATATCTTTTGCGACCTACAGAAGATGGTCGTCTAGAAGAGTCACGGCCTTGCTTTCTATCCATATTTTCTGATATTTTATTTCAAAATTTTCGATGTTGGTTCGTCAAAACGTAACGTTGTACTGATTAAGTCAGGGGAAAGCGAAATGACCGTTTCCCTCACAAATGTTCGACAATAGGTATATTTCGGGGAAGGGAAAAGTATATATAGGTATATAGTATGTACTATATACAGGTATATATTTTCGGAGAAGGATTGGGACAGCTGCTGCGCTCCGATTAGGTTACCGGTTAGCGCTAGACCCGTTAGGAGCGCGCGGACCGCTCTCTACCTGCGTTATGGGCTGTAGAAGCTGTAATATTGAGAATTTCCGCATGAAAATTTCACAGTATATTCTTGAGATACTATACTTTCGACATATCGAAAAAAAAAAAATCGATTTTTTCAAATTTCTAGACCATACGGTCCCCTTAATCGCGAAAGAGAAATTCCGTCGTGGAGTTAAGCGTGGAAAATAAAAACAGCAGGGTTAACAATGATGAAAAAATACATATTCATTTCAGCACTGTTCGAAAGTTGATTAAAAGCACTTCACTATTTTCACACCATCACTTTCTTATTATTACCGTAACCAAGAGTCGATCGAACCTAACCATGATATTTATAACCTCACGACTGTCCGTGAAAAAACATTCATATTTTCAATACTGTTTAAGCCACGAGATTCTAAAATTAATTAAAACATTAAAATAATTTATCCGTTAGCTTGTACGCCCCACACTTGGTTATGTCAAAACTCTGTTCCAGCTTTCCGCTGTGTCGGTATATGTCCATTCGCGACAAAAAAATTCATGAAAAATAATGGGTCATTTCCGGCTTCTTCAAGAGACCTTTGACGGTGTTATGTAGAGCCGCGCTGAAAAAACCAACCAATCAGAAACTCGCGAGCGGCTTTGAGCCTTGGATGGTGTTATGTACAGACACGTCGAATTTCCGATGTGTTAGTATTTTTTCCATAATCTTGACCCTATGCGAAGTTTTTTCTCAGCAATTACACCACCGATCATGCTGATTTTGGGCTCAATCGAAAGAGAATTTCTTACTTAGTCTCCAGTTCAATTTTCAAGGCATCAAATGGCTCCTGAGCTTCGTAATTGAAAGAAATGACATGCCAATTTTACCCCCACCACGGCGAATCGTTTTATTCAGAGATAATAACACGAAGAATAATAGACAAGTGGCGAATAAACACGTAAAAACGTTTCAACGATATAAGTATTATTTAATCAAACTCACACATCCAGCACTATTTTTACGAAACCCCGATTAAACTTTAATATCGCTGACGACGTTTTTCCAATAATTTCGACACTTAGTCCAAGTGCCCGTCAAATGGTTATTGTTTAACTAAACTCACACATGCCGCACTGTTTTTACGAAACTTCGATCAAACTTTTAAAAATTATAACCAAACTCTTCCACACGTCCTGCACTGTTTTCATTATTTATTTTTTGAATTCCGTTTCATACAGATTCACACATTGCGCATGACTCGTTTCATTGCGCAGTTGCATGTTGCGCATCATTATGCGCATGCGCACTTGTTCATCAAAATGATGAGACCCAACGAACACGACCACAGATCACACACCTTTAATGGTTTATCACAGATACAGACACCAACCAATCAGAAACTCGAGAGGCTTCAAGAGGCCTTTGATGGTGTTATGTTGGTGTGTAGAGCCACGTTGAAAAAACCAACCAATCAGAAACTCGCGAGCGGCTTTGAGCCTCTGATGGTGTTATGTACATACACGTCGAATTTCCGATGTGTTATATAGAACGTTGAAAAAACCAACCAATCAGAAACTCGCGAGCGGCTTTGAGCCTCTGATGGTGTTATGTACACACACGTCGAATTTCCGATGTGTTAGTATTTTTTCCATAATCTTGACCCTATGCAAAGTTTTTTCTCAGCAATTACACCACCGATCATGCTGATTTTGGGCTCAAGCGAAAGAGAATTTCTTAATTAGTCTCCAGTTCAATTTTCAAGGCATCAAATGGCTCCTTAGCTTCGTAATTGAAAGAAATGACATGCCAATTTTACCCCCACCACCGCGAATCGTTTTATTCAGAGATAATATAGTCTCGGCGAGCCTCGGGCCAGCAGACGACAGAGCTGTCAATGTACTTGTCCCGAGACTCTACCGAGTCTCTTGATCCATTCACGATATTTTCAGTAAAGATTGAGTTCAAACTTGATCTATTCAACCCGAATTGCAGTACTATCTCATTCGACAGAAAATCTTCAATATATTTTTCATATAGCTATATGATTAATGCTCTGAACTCTTTTACTCATATTATTTGAGTTATCAAAAACTGAAATTATTGTCACTTGAAAGTATGTACCCATCTCTTTCGAATTTTTGAACGCGAACATATTCGACACTAATCAACTAATCGAAATAAAAAATTTAAGATCTTGCAAAATATAGCAAAAAACGCTGATACTTTTTTATGCAAACAGTGTTCGAAATTTCTACAATCGAAACCAGCAGCTATCATCATCATCGCACTCATGGTGGCTCAGTTGATACAACACGTGGCCTTAATATAACAATGTAACATATTGTAAGCACTCATCAAACCAGCGTTGCCAGATTCTGCGACGTCGCTGTGTTAAAAGATAGCAAATTGGGCGATTTCTGGCAACGCTGCATCAAACAAAAAAAAATTTTATTTCGATTCATCGTAATTATAACATCAGTACATCATTTTTCAAACAGCGATCGATAATGTTTCATGTACTACGTAGCATTCGCTCAATTTTGTTCCATTTTTCAGACGTGAATGAAAACAAGTACGAGGCAAACATTTTCTCAATCATATTTTCGTTGAGTCCATACCGATCCTGAATTATGGCAAAACAATACTGCCTTTTCAATAAGTTCATGCTTTCTAAGATAAATGAATAAAAGGATGATTACCGAGGCACACTGCAACGAAGAAAATTTTCAGCTCTTCCTAAATCATTCGTAATGATACAACATCAAGTAAATAAAAAATTCTTTTCGACCCATTTTTACATATTTACGTTTATGTAAACGTAAACGAGTTTTTGACGCTCACTGTTTTTCTTTTATGACTTTAGATGTGACGAAATTCGCGAGTACACGAGGAACTTTTTCGATTGTATGGAAAACTCGACAATATAATAACGGTTTCCGACGTTGAAGAGACAATAACCGAACCATCAATCATACGATCACTAGACAGAAGAGGAATCTATGGAAAATAGGGGGCTTATGAGTTGCGTAAATATTATGGTAAAATCAATCTCTACATTTTTCCATAAATAATAAAGTACCCACAAATTTTATTAAGTATTCAAATTTTTATTAGTAACAGTGTTCTGCAATCAATCGCCACTGCACAAAATCTCAAGTATGAAAATAGAAATATAATTTAGAACTATATTTCTTAACAATCGGGATGCCATAAACCGCGCGAATGCAACAGCGGCAAATTCAAAAAAATAAATTTTTCCATTCGTCTTCTATTCTACGTTCAGATAACTGATTTCGCATCTTTCAACGTACGGTTCAACGAGGGCTAACCTTTATTCCATTAAGTCAGTATACCTTTCGGACCGACGAAAAAAAAATGTTTTTTTTTTTTCATTATACGGAACAAAATTTTTTTCCCCTTACTTCGTTTTTTCGAGAAAGCAGTAAGAAAAAAAAAAGAAAAACTTGAATCTCTCTCGCATCCATGCAGCTCGATTGATGTACATGTCAGTAATGAACAAGTTATGTAGTATATTTGAAATCACGTTGTTGTAGTTCAACTTCGGCAGATCTCTTCCTCTCATGGATACGTATTGCCTTGGGAACGCCTTGTTTAATCCAACATTCAATGGCCGTTTTATTATCGAATGCTCAACAAAACTATTATATTTGATAAAAATATGTTTTTAAACATTCGTGAAACCAACGTGGTCGTAGCCCCAATTTGATTGAAGTTAAATTCGATAAAAATATGTCATATCGTATTCAGAATAATTATTTCACTCACTGATATCAGTGAATGAAATAATTATTCTGAATAAATATAAAAGATACTACCGGCAAAATATCATAAATAATATCGATTACAATGAACTAGACAAGAATCGTAATCAACGCTCAAGAAGAATTACTTGGAAAAATAATTCGAAATTAACAGGTAATCGGATGCAGAAATTCTGAGATGGAAAAAATATAGAATGTCCACCAAATGTGGTCGACGAATTCACGTTATTTTTAAATTGATTATTTTTCATTGACGAACGAATAATCGGTATTTACATTGTTTTATTTCGAATTGAATGATTTATCATAATTTTTTTTTTTCAGTTATCACAAGCCTCAAAGGGGACAACATTAGTCAGGAGCTAACTAAAAATTGATGTTGAATGACTCCACGGAAAGATTGGACATGGCGTTAAGGAATGTTGGTGTCGGTTTACTCATTCATTCACTCTATATTTGTCTTCGACACAGCATAAAGGGGTGTCTGTGCTATGTGAAAGTATTGTTTGTTTTTTTTACTTACAAAATCGGATTTTTTTTCGGAATTTTATCTTACATGATGAAAAATTTGATAGCTGCCCATAGGAAGGATGAACTTAAAGTAGTTGTGTTGGAAAAAATGATAAGCTACATGCTGCATATGTTATCCGTAAATGCCGTGATTGGTACGAGTTCGCTTCGAAGAATGGCACATTTGGCCTAAAATGTGCCCCATATGGAAATCCTTAATATCTATGAACATTGAATAGTTTGAATTCACGATTGCAAAAATTAAATGATAACAAAGGATTCAGCGACTACTTTGGCTTTTGCTGGAATGCAAAGGATGGGCTGGCACGATTGGATATGTAATGTAATAATAAATTGTTTTGAAATACGTAATATATGCCACAGTCGAAGCTGCAATTCAATGGTTGATGAAATGTGTGTAAAAATTGAATTGCACACAGTTTTTGAAGCCGAGATACGCGTACACGGTTGGACAAGGTGCTTTTGATGTGGGATGCTGTTGATCGGAAACAAAAAAATTTTTTTGTAAATAGAGTAAAATCGTGACATGGAAGATTCATAGATAAATTATATATTCGTGTATATGTAGGTAGATAATACATCCGTGTATACAAAATTGACAAATGAAATACGAGCTTTATATTATACATAAAGATATACACATTATATATATGTACATGTACATATGTATTAACTTAAATAATTCTGAGACAATAATATTTTTTCCGCAAATTCTTCATACGTGAAAGTGGCGAATGGTTGGTAAAGACGCGTCACGCGTCATCTGAGGAGATGAAAACTCTTTCGTCTTGCTGCCTTGCGCTCTCTGGGAGCGAAAAATTCTTTACACGAATTGCTGCTACGAAACTCGAGAATGTGATTTATTTTTCGGACTATCTCGTCGGCTGTTGCGTAATCCGCTTCGAAGTCGTGATGTTTTAATGATGCTGATTGATGAAGAGCGTGCGAGTGACTCAACGAAGCTGTTTAGAAAAATAAGGTTTCTCAGTTTTGCTATTCTTATCTTGAAGTTTGCATTGCTGCAATAATTTTTTTCTAACATTGATTTTTAACATTTCCTAGATATTTAAATGGCTTTACTTGACAATTCGAGAGTTCGAGAAATGAAGAAATTTATAGAATAGACGATTCCTTGCGTTCCAACGATACAATCTTAAATTTTTCAAATTTTTGCGAATAAAATTTGTGAGAAAAATGTAATTATGAACTTACACGCGTTACTGTCCAGTGCTGGGGCTGATGGATGAGCCATATAAACGAGAGTAAAAGTCGCTTACGATCCTTTGTTCTCTATCGTTTCGCACCAAGCGATATTGTCCATGTGATAACTTACAACCCTCTGACGATTCCACAATCTAGCAGCTCTTTTACCCGTTGTCACTGGATCTATTTCTATTTTTTCATCCAATATTTTCAGGTGGATTTCAGTCTTTGCTCTCACTTTGTCGATTATATATACCCTGTAAAAGTCCAAAAGACAAAATCCAATCAAAAAATCCAATCCACAAATTTGGTTTCATCGAAAAATGTGAAAAAAAAAAAAAAAAAATTCGTAATTCCGAAGTCGCTGTTGAATTTTTGACATGTTTTTATTGTTGTAAATTCCATTCGAGTAACGAAATTCTGAAAATGTATTGGATTAAATTGAAATTCGAATAAAAGTTTAACGAACCTATACAATTGATAGAGAGGAGCCCCCATGGCTGTGGTGTGGCTCTCCACTCTCGCAAAAGTTTCGGCTATGTCTTGCTGCTCTTTGTCATTATTTTGAGCAGGTTCTTCGTCGATTTTTGCAATGGGCCCAACGGTATCGTGTTTGGCGCGATCACTTTCTTTTATTTCGACCAGACCGAGAGTCGTGAATTCAAATTTAGCATCATTTCCCGAGGATACAAGCATGGAAAGTCCCAGTCTACTTCACTGTCGTCTTCCCTCAAGTACAAATCGTATTTCGAGATATCTTCTCTGCGATTTGATAAAACATCAATTAAACAGAAATGATACACGAAAATTTTACGGATATACAATATGACGATGTTTCATTTGAAAAAATTACTTTGGAGGATGATCCGAATGCTCACTCGCGTATTTGTCACATATCAGATCAATAAATTCCTGGACTTTGGTCGTTGCTAAAACGACAACTTGAAGGGGATACGATCTTTCTTCCTTCGGCAACATACACATAAATATTCGGCATTTTCGCACTGGAACTCCAAACTGAGCCTAAAATATTGTAACGGAACGCTTTTGCCATACGCTAAACGTCGCTACGCGCAGGTCCGAGCTTCCTAAATAATTTTAAATAATTTTGGAGCAGGTATGAAAGAAACGTGAGAAACGCGGATTTTGTGTTCAGAATAATAACAAAATTAATTTATTCAATTAAACAATGTAAATTTTCCGATTTTTGTTACAATAAATGAATATTTGTTTTATTTCGCGTTCGGGTTATTTATTTGCATGAATTTATTTATTAATCCGGATCAGAACAAAAAAAAACGGTATCAATTCTGTTTCTCTGTCGGTAACTATTCAAACGATGATATTTATTTATTTTCCCTTTTCGCGTCAGAATTATCATTTAAATTAGAAAAATAACAATATCAATGGTCAAATAATAAAAAACGATGTCTTCGAGGCTAATTAACAATAATAATTGAAATACTCGGTGAAGCTTTGTCGACAGAATAATAATAATAATAATTCAAACAATAATTGAATTATTTAATATGAAATAACAATTAATAGGGCTTTACGTTGCCATGAAATTCACTTTTATTTCATAGGAATAATAAAAATAATTCAAAATTTTAATAATCCAAAAGTGGATTGACTCGATATAATAATACTGATAATTTTATGTTTTCAATTGATTCTATATAATAGATAATCTTACCGCGGCCTTTTGGATTATCGAATTCAGGATTATTGATGATTTTTAAGATAGACGAGGATTGCTGAGCATAATGAGTGAAGCAGACTGATTATATTTTATTGAAAATAATTTTGAATAAAATAATTCAAAACATAAATTTAATTAGCAAATTTTAATTGAAAGAGAGCAAGCAGGCTTCCCACTTCCAGCAGGCATAAATTCAAGAGATAACATTAATTAGAGGAAACGTAGTATGCAAGCTATGGGCCCCGAACGTCACCGAACGACGCCGATACCCCACACACCACAGGTAAGGATGCAGACCCCGAGCTATGGGATGTGAACGTCGCCGAACACCTCCGATACCCCGAGCACCCACAGGAAAAAGGAAAAATGTAAAAAAATTAGAGAATGACCTTGGACTATGGGAGTTGAACATCGCCGAACCGCTCCGATACTCCAAGCATCAAGGAATTATAGGAAAAAATGAAAGGAATAGGAATTGACCTTGGACTATGGGAGTTGAACGTCGCCGAACCGCTTCGATACTCCAAGCATCAAATATGATAAGAAAGATAGGTTATTATCCTGCTGGAACTAGGAAGGATCTCTGCTGCTGAGAGCGTGTTGTCTCTCCGAGCTCTGTTTTCAGAATGAGCGGAATGCCTCTCCACTGCTGCTGTGCACGGCTTTTTATACCCAGCAGATCCTTTGTTCTCGCGCTCGAGTTCCGATTCGCTCGCCGGGTAGTCTCGAACCCGTTCTGCGCACGCTCAATCAATATTGTAATTGAGCGTGCGCAGAACGGGTTCGAGACTACCCGGCGAATGCGAGAGTGGGGGAAGCGTTCTACGCTTCCCCCACTCTCGCATTCTCATACTTTAATTTGTTCGACGCTACCCCCACTTTGCGCATCGCCTGCGCAAAAATTAACAATTTTCGTAATTCACCAATTTTTATAATAAATTTATCATATTTGATCATTTCCTAAATTTGTTTAAACATTTCGCAAAGATTTTTCAGTAATTAAAGAGTTTTTAATAAATTTTGAAATATTGGCAAACACACTCTCTCATTTGTGCGTTCCCTTGTCGCTTGTCCCACGCGCATGCGCACAAACATTCGTTCTTTTTACTCTTAAATTACCGGTTATTTTCGCATAAATTCACCGCGCGAGTTATTCACTTCGATTTGTCGGATTTTTCTGCATATTTTACGCATTATTTTAATTGCAGTAATGTCTTTTTAATAATTAATTATTGAAACGTGCAAAAAGTCACGTACACATTTTTTAGTTCCAGTTTTTCACGATAGGCGGCGGCCAGACGCTTTTGTAAGTGTAGCTTCGCCGTTAGCATAGTGTTCAAGATGGCCGCCGACAACAACAGTCAACAAACGCACGCGAGACGTTGTCGCGTCGTTTTCGCAAAAATTGGACAAAAAAGTCGGATATAGGACGTTTCAGGATCACAAAATAGGATAAAGTTTTTATATAGAAATATACCGGGACTGCGCGTAAGTGTTTTCGTTACAATATATGTGAAGATATGTCATCATTAATATTACACGAATCTTTCAGTTGAAATGTAATTTGTAATAAATAGCGATTTTTTAAATGAAATAGTACAAAAATTTATACAAATTGAGGGAAATTCAATTTGATTTGAATTTAAAAGTGATAGGAAGTTGCATACATTGCCATCAAATTTTACATACTCCATGAATGTGTTACGACGCAGTAGAGGGGACTTTTCCAACTCTTCGGATAAAAGAGAATGCCTTTTGAGGGCTTTAGGACCTTTTCCTGAAATCCTTTCGTTTGAGGTATTCCTTTCGCGGAGGGCCGTATTTTTTGGGCGCATAAGCAGGGCCCTCCACATTTGTTCATAAATTAGGCTGCATTTTGTTTAAAAAAATGATAACCAATTATTAGTCCCAACTGTAAACATAAATCGAAAATTTCAGCTTAATTGTGTAAATTATGAAACTTTTTGATATTTTTTCGAGAGCTACATATGTAAACAACCGCACTGTCAAAGGGAGAAGCTGGACTTATTGCATTTGGTTAAAAAAAATAGTGAAATATGAGTGAAAATACGTATAAAGTACGCAATGATATTGGTAAAAGTGTGAGCCGATTTGTAACGGGCAAAAATAAGAATAGCGTTAAAAATGTTGTAAAAACTGCCGAAGATAACATAACCTCTTGAACGTCATGGCTACGAAAAATCGTCTGCTGATCACATTCTTTCAAGTTCTATCGTGAATATTTTTTTCAAACGTCCGGTGACTCTCTGTTTTTATCGTTGCTACGGAATCTTTAGAATTTAATTTAACCATAGGACAGTTTATATCAAACATCTATCATTATTTAATATATGAATTGTTAAATAGAAATGTGAGCAACAGGTCATCTCCATAAAGTGCCGTATAAATTAGACAACTTTCAAAGTTACAATTCTTTTCTAAAGTTTCGGTAACCTGGCTCGATATTTTTCCAGTGGGCTGGGATGTGTTTTTACTTTTATGTACAAAAAAATCTGTTAATTGTAAAATATTCGAGTTCGTGAAAGGAATACCTTAAACAGCTCCAATTGTTCTTCCAATGATATATTCCCTGGATTTTGATATCACTTGATATGTTTGATCTTAGCTGCTTTTTTTCTCTCCAAGTACATTTTCTCCAGTCTTTGAGCAGCGTTGGAATGTGCTCGGTGACCAAATTCCATATCTGTCATCAAAAAATCAATGACTCCTCTCTAAAAACTTGTCCGGAGGTACAATAATCAGTTTTCACGCGCACCTGAAACTATATCAAAAATTGAATGACAGTTATCAGCTGTAGCACAATTAAATAGCAATAATTAATAATATTTTTAATAAATTTTTCATACCTACTTTCCATGATTCTGGCATAAATTTCAGCACCAATAACAGACCGGGGCCAGCTCTATTCGCCGACAATAACATGATGAGTTTTGACACTGATTTTGAAATTGTTTCGTTATCAAGAGGCCTGAGTGAACGAACATTTATGACTTCAGCCTCGATACCTTTGTCAGCTAATTCATTGGCAGCTTCGAGCTCCTGTTCCACTCCTTTGGAATGTGAGACAGGAATAACGTGTTTGCCAGCACGCTCGATTTTTGCTATGCTAGTCAGTAAGACAAAATCCTTTGACAATACTTCGTCGGAGACTGGAGAATGTACACCGTAAAGTATTCCATTTTCCAATACTACCACTGGGTTGGGATCACGAATAGCTGCTTTCTATGGACCTTTAACATCTTCGCTGGTGGTGTAAGGAGATAGAACTTTTGATTCCGGGCAGTGACTGTATCAAGCTCCAGAACACTACGAATGTTGAGCAGTCATGATTTCGCACAGCAGAGGTAGGCCAGCCTGGAAATCATATATGAAATTATTAAAATATGTAGGAAAAAAATTTATGATTTTATTTAATTTTGAAGATGTGTCTTGGAAAAAAGCAATTGCAGCATTTCAACACACTTTTCCGTTTTTTCAATTTGCCATACAACTACAGTAAAACTTCTACAAGTAAAAATTCTTTTCGATCTCAGAATATATTAGTTTCCTTGCAGTTCAAAAAACATTTCTCATTCATTTTGTTTGTTTACTCACCTCTGCAATGGTTTCCTAATCCACACATAAATAACCACAATTTTCTTATTACAACGTCCTCCTTGATCATTGTGGTTTGAAGTTGCCAATTTTTGTAATCGTAGCGCACCAGGATAAAAGAATCTCTCGTGATCTCTCAAAAGGGATACGATCAGACTCTGCAAAATGGAAAAAAAGCAAATAATAACATAAGTTTTGCATTAATACCTCATATAGATATACATGCCAGATATTCACATTCCATATTGTTCAAATTCAAAATTCGAGCATTGAACAATTGGGTTCTAATCATTCCTACACTGAATGTTTTGCGTAGATTCAATTTTACCATTTTTTTTTTTTTGTATATTTATTTTCCCCCTGCCTAGAGGCTTTCGCCTATTACAGGGTCGGCCCGGGTCAGTAGCCAGTCCACCCTAGGGGTCTGGTCCGGATCAGTAACCAGGCCCCCATGCGGCCGCATCCGACTTCCTCCTCTGTAGCGCATTCGCCATGGCACTCGATTCCATGGGCCCAGGAAAACTGCGGAAAACCTGTGCCACTACAGCCTGTCCTGGGTTCGCCTCACGGTGCCGGAGCTACGTCACGCCTCGTCACGAGAATGTAAACATGAACTACAGCTGTATACATGTGACATACACATACACAGGTAATTGTGTATGCCTCATATATACATCTAGAGCTGGTCACGCTCATATTTAATTCTCGTGAAAAGGCTATGGGACCGGGATTCGAACCGAGGACCTCCGGACACTCTGGCTTAGAGGCAAGCACGCTAGCCACTAGACCAGAGCGCCGGTTGATTCAATTTCACTAATTCACAATATTAAATTAAAAATTTGGAACAAAGGATAGTTGCGATCTGGGAAGAAATGAAATTGATAATGTTTTAGTTTGTTTTAAATTGTATGTAACGAGTTTGAAAGAAGTAAAAATTGAAATTAAAAATGCTCGCCTTGATGATTCGACCACCACGATTTGCCATATATTTTTGAACGAACCTCACAAGCGTTCACCTCGTGCCAGTATGTCACTGCATTTGTTGTTTCCAGCTTCGAACACCAAAGGAGATGAGTTGCGCACATTTTTCACCATGATCGTAATGAGTCTGGGTTAAGTGCAGATGCTTGCTGCTTCCTTCTGCAGTTACCCTTTGAGCAATAAAATATGACAGCAAAATTGAAACAAAGCATAACTATCATCAATTCAGATATGTTTTTAACTCGTTCAACACAAATAATTTGAAAGGTTATCTCCTTGAGCCAAACATTGAGCATCCTGCGATAACCTTACAGCGGCCAAGGATAGAGTAATCGATTATCTGTTGGCTATGGACTCATATCAAAATGATGCAGCAACGTAATACCGATATGGTTCTTCAATGTGTCCACGTGAATATTTCCGAAGTTTATATGAACATTTAATTTTTATTAATTTAATCACTGTAAATTGACGTTCTAAAGAAAATCTACAAATCAAATTAAAAGATACATGTCCGTCTGCGTGTGAAGAAAACTGAACACTACACGTTGATTAATACATGACCAAAAACAACCTAATGTATTTTAATTTCGTTCATGCTTATTTCTCTATCATTAATTCATGATTATTCGAACGAAAATCATATCTTGACATTACAAATAATGGAGTACAGATAGAATAAATTTATAAAAAAGTAGAACGCGGAGACAATAATATTGCGTATAACGTATATACACGCAACGACTAAACAATTATTATTGATTAAAAATGATTTTAATGATTATTATTATTATTATTGCTTCGTTTACCTTATTTTGTATAATTAGTTATTTTTAGAATCATTTCCGAAGGAATATAACCTCACTTCATTGAAAACAAATACCGCACCGCACTTGGGTACACTGTAACCCGAAAAATCGTCATCTTTTCCGTTGAATCTGTCCATCGACCAATCAGAGCGTTTCGGATCGCACGGCTTAGCATCAGGGTTGCCAGATTAGTCATTGGGCTCGTCGCGTACAGCTGGCGCTCAAGTCGCCCAAAATCGCATTCACGAGATGACGCTCGAGGTCGCCCAAAATCGCACAAACTGACGCGTCAACAATTCGAAATTCGAAAAGAATATAAGACACAAAAGATAAGATTTAACTCAAATGAAAAGATTGTTTTTTTATTATCACATCATATGCTTTGTAACGACTTTTTCCCCTGAGTCGCACAAAATATATTTATTCTCGATAATCTCTGGACGCCAGTTTAAGAAAATTCTTAAACAAATTTTATTCGAAACCATCGAGAACAAATAAAGATGTTTTCCCGGTCGTAGCCGTAGTTTGAAACGATTTGGTAGAGGGGCGAGGTCAAATACAAAATACAAAATTAATCACTCTCAATTCTCACACAAATCCGGAATTACAATTGATATTTATTCAGTGAAAACAAATTAAGGATAAATTGGATTTGGTTTTTCCGGAAAAATATAAATTTACAATTTAATAATTACGATTGAATAAAAGAAAAGAAAAATAAATTTCGATACAAAATGTTTCAAAATATAAATTCAGAAATACAATGTTCTTCTGTTAACCGTCGAAATTAAATTAACAATAAAGTAACATTTTTAGTCGATCTATCATACCAAAATTGCGTAACGTTAAAGATTACTCCATTAACGTACTTTCCAACGATAAAATAATATAGATCTACATCGACAATTATATAACAATTTTTACAAACTATGGATCTCGAGATTGGACAAAAGAATATAATAGAATTCCTCTCGGCAATTCAAACTAATAAAAGACAACGACAATTCGCGAAAGAATTAAATCGCAAGACAAGACGTAACCGAAATTTTCCAAACGCGTGCGTACCCCGAAACAATATCACTCTTTTACTCTCAAAATTCCAAAATATTATTCGCGAATATTACTCAAAACGGTACAACAAAATTAGAGCGAAACGACGGCTCACCGCTACAGTTTCAGTAGGACGAGATCCGGAAAAAGACCACGGATATTCTCTCCATCGATAATTCGGGGCGTCGAATTCTTGATCGGAACGGCCACGGCTCGAGAAAAAGACGTCCTCGGTCGTTGCTGCCCAAAACTCGAGTCCTCGATAATTGTACCGAGAGCCAATACGCGAATTAGGGTCCTAACCCCCCACCCGTTGCCTCCTCACGAGAATCGCAACTGTTTGTTCTCGAATATTCTAGAGTCTTCTCTCGCCGACCTGACCTCAACGATATATTTTGAATTTCGACGATATTTCCGAGCGACAATTTTTGTTTCGCTGAGCGGTAATTTCAAAGATTCGTTGAGCGGCAAATTCGATGTTTCGTTCCGATAAGATGATGACTGTGACTTCTAACGAGAACACGGCAATCTCCAGAATGCTGAAAGACGCATCCTGAGTTCGACAGCTCAGGGTGAGGGCATGGAGCTAGCGACCCACGCTTGATGACCTTGAACTTCGCCATAAGCCTTTCCTCGACGATAAAACCTCCCGAAAACGACGATAATCCGATGTTCTTCGGTATAAGAGACCGTCGTTCGCTCGTACAAAATAAAATAATTCAAAATAAAATTAGTAAGTGAGAAATACGCAAGCATTTGGCCCTTCTGGATGTACTCGAGAGAAATTCTTCATCGACGAAGAACGCTTCCCTCTCGTGCCGTGCCAATTTTTAAACATTTTGGGACGTGGGCAAAATTACCACGTCACAGCTTATAGCATTCTCCCATCTGTTCGACACATGGTTGGTCAAATTACTTTACGAATTGCACAAAGTGTACATATTAATATGTTAATCGATGAATTAACACATACAATTCAGGTACAAATTTGTTTAAATTATTATATTATATATTATACTATGTATCACATTTTCAGAATTGTAATTTTTGAGTACAAAAATTACACGGATGTACATCTTACTGCATTAATAAACGAATACATACGATTCAGATACAGGTTTTTTTTTTTAATGATGAGCAAGTGTGGGACCATCGCTCTTCAGAGCCTCGGCTAACGACGCAAACTCTGGCTGAAATAAAATTTCCCGCCTGACCAGCTCTAACGAAGGAGGGTGTTAAGATCCTGCTCGCCAACGTAAGCAATAGCATCTTGAGGTCTTGGAAAAGCTTCGTAACTTGTAAAAAGTAGAATTCCATAAAATTTCGTTCAAACGAGACATTCTTCTTACTATTTCTTATCATGAAACAGACCTCCACTGACTCCTTCTGGAAATTTAAATTCGCGCGCTGCATTTCCCCTGTTATGGGCTTTAAGAACGTGAGATAGAGAAGGTTGCTGTCATTGTTGTACATGTCTCTCAGGATCCTAGCTTTCCAGCACTTGTTATCGTTCTTCAAGGCCATTGCGTTGAAGTGCGTTTTCAATTCGAGCCACTGATCGATAATGACGGATACAGCCTTATGCCAGGCGAGCACCGTGTCTTCGAGAGTTGCACAAGCTGTCTCGGAAGTTCTCCTTGATTGATGGTTTCGTAGAGAGTTTTGTATAACTGCTGGCGAAGAGGACTGTCATGGAACCAATTGCGTGTTTCCCGAATCAAATATTCAAGGTTACTGGGCAGTTCATCTGCAGCTTTTGAGGTACATAGGTGTAGAGAGTGGCAAACGCACTTGACACGTTGGACGTGCGGGACCTGGGAAAAACATTACAAAAAATTCAGTAAACAAAATCTGCTAAGATATAAGTAATACAATGAATAAGACTCGTTTACCTTTTCTCCAAACAATGTGTAATAAGAATTACGAATTCCACACATGTTGCTGGCACCATCTGTTCCAATCCCAATAACCTTTTTGATGTCCAATCCGATTGTATTGAGATACGGTTGAATCAAAAAGTTTTTGGGCCGTTGCTTTTTCAACATCAACAAATCCCAGGAATTCGTTAACGATTTGGTTTTTCTTCTTACTGTAGTATCTGACAACAAATGCCAGATACTTGTTGTTCGAAATTTCCGTGGATTCATCAACAATTAAGGAAAATTCCTGATTTCATATTTCCTATATCTTGGACAAGTTCAGTCAGTAAAGCAGGGGCTATGACGTTTTTTATCAGTTTAGAACACTTAGTTCGATGAAGTCTCAGATTCTTCAATGAAGATCCCGTGCCCAGTGCTCTCAGGATTTCGGAGAGGTGGTCAATACTTCGTATCGCTGAATGGGCAGCAATGTGTACGGCCATACAAAGGTCCATTTTTTTGCTCTAATGAAACGACCTTGAATCCTAGGATATGTCACATTGATAAGAAAAGTAGTATTAGTACTATTAGTAGGTGTCGATGTGCGTTTCAAAGTAATCAATTGAAGAAAAAAAAAAGAATCTTCAAATTTCAAACATCAGTAATTTTTGTTACGATTATTTTCATTTGTTTATCATTAAAAAAAGGCTAATCATATAATTCCAAACGTCACATCAAATAATCAAAAATTATACTAAGGAGGACAATGAGTGAAACAAAATTTTTCAAAAATTCAAGGAATAACGAGTTAAAAGAACGTGCTACGGACAGTGAATGCAAATTTTCGAAAAATTACAACAAAATATTTTTGAAAAAACTTGGAATTGATATGTATCAATTCAATAATAATATCAATAATGTTGCCTAGCGAGATAGTATTTTGATTTTTTTGAAAAGTTTTGCCTCCTTATTTCTTATTAGAAAAATCAGAAAACAACTCGGAATAAATCACCATTAATAATAATATAATCCAAAATTTTGGAGAAAAATCGTGACTTTACATTTGAAAAGATCGTGTGATAAAAAAAGAAAAGTGTGACTCGAAAAAACTGTTGTTGCTCGATTAAAAAGACTAAAAATTTCAATTCATAGTATATGCCACATTGTATATGTCACATTGATAAGAATACTGGTAAGGTGGTAAGTGTCCATGTTCGTTTTAAAGTAATAAATTAAAAAACAAAAGAATAATATATTTGATATTTAAGATGACTCTCATTTATATATTAGTTATATATATATATATGAATTATGTGTCGTTTTTCGTGTCTATTGGCTTTTAGGTGTAAGATAGAGCGGGACGAGACGGAAGTAAAAGAAATTAAGATTTCAACCCAAAACGAGCAACAATGGTCAAACCAAACATTCTTAAGGGGTTATATACAGTTGGAAGGCCAAAAAAACTCGTTTTTTTACGAATTTTTTCCGGATAGGGATTTCATTTGACGAGGAAAAGCATAAGGAAGTAAATGGAGTGTCATCTTTTAACTCTTTATCGCAATTTTTTATTTAACAAAATATTGCTTCAGATAGCTCCTGTGATTGATCTCCTGTAGGTCCTCTAAAAAAAGGCGTCTTGCGGTGAGCATGAAATCTCCCGTTTGGATCAGCTGAAATTAAAAAACCAAAGAGATTTGTTTAGTGGACAGATAAATGCTGGGATTGGACGAAGGAATAGTTGGAATTTCCAATTTTGATGAAATGACGGCTCCTCAAAGACGAAATTTCAATTTTTAACCGAATTTTGGTCGTTCAATGGTTCAAAAAAAAATAGAAATAATTTTCGGAAATCTTACTCCTTCGTCCAATCCCAGTAGAATATATCTGAGAAAGTTGTGTTAAAATTGCAGACCGATCGGTTGAGCCATCTTTGAGAAATCGTGTTCACCGACTTTGAAAACATCGTTTCGAGATAAACGCGTTCAAAGTTTCATAAGTGGTGAACACATGGATAAAAATTTTTTTTTACAACTTACAAGGAGTCATCTATTCCAGGGCCATAAGAAGTTCCCTCTGCATCATCAGCAGCTTCCAAATTGTCGAATTGCAGTCGTCGGCGAACCATTCTTCCTTCGCGCGTGCGCTCATGCGCTCTTAAAATAGAGATCGCGACGCGCTCTGCATCCTGTTTTTCGGCATAGGCATGGGCATTGGACCCAATCGATAGACCCAGTGCACTCATATAATATAATAGTGATGCCGTACCTTCATTAAAGGTGCCGGCTGCCATGTGAGCTGCTATTTCCACTATTTTTGAACCACTAGGAATTATTTTCGGTGTGATTTTCCAAATCAACTGATTATAGCTTTCGTTGTTATTTTGTGTGAAACCACCAACACATCTTTCAAGCAACTTTTCATTGCTCAGATCCGTGTAGATCGGAAACAGAGCGTCAGCAACATCTTGTGGAAATGGAGAATAATCGTGTTTATAATCCGATAATTTATTCGAAGCTCGCGCTCGCTGCCAACAACACCATGACTCAGTTCCGACCGGGCATCTTTCGTGTTGAGGATTTTCATCTGTTGAACAATAATGGTAATATGTTGCCCATATTGCATTATACATATTGTCAACGGAATCACAGTGCCTCCTGATTGCCAAGCCATAATAAACAGTCAATTTATCGATCAGTTTGGCTGTGAGCTTTCCTTTTCCACCAAGTACTTTTTTTTGCATTTTTTTCCCACTTTTATTTACAGTCATCTCGGTATTTTTTTTGACACAGTCTCGGAGTCGTGAACCCATTCTTTTTTGAACGTGTCCAATACATTCTTTTTTTACCACTTCGTTGTTTCCGTAAGGCACAGCTTTCAAAATCCCCGAGTAGGTTTTCGAGTCACCGTCGCCGATGTAATTTTTGTATTGGACGTTAAATTTTTCCATTGAACGCTTGAACATTTCTACGACCGCATCGACTTCCATTTTTCCTGAAGAACAGTATATGAGCTAGGCCGGTTCAAACTCAGGGATCTCAGGGGGGTGCGGGGACGGGGGAGCGCGGGGTCCGGTGCGGGGAACGCTGCGGTGCGGGGAAGGGACTGTTGCGGGGGAGGGGGTTTGTGGAGGGGATGGTTGAGTGAGGGCGGGAGAGAGAGACGGAAGAATGGTGTGAGAAGGGGGGGGGGGGAAGGAAGAGATGAAAAGATGGGGTGAAAGAATATATAATTTTTTTTTTAACACTTTTTTTACACTTCTCTTTTCCATAATTTATTATAAAACAAAATTAATTTGAATATTTGGAAATACAAATTTATATAAAATTCGATTTTAAAATGAATTGGATATTCATCAGTCACAATTTTTAATTCAATTAAAAACTATTTTTTTTTTTTCAATATTCAATTTTATGGGACTCCATCTCCTGGAACAGAAAAATGCCCCCCCCCCCCCATTCTTAATTTTATGTTTTTTTTTTTTTCATGAAGAAAGGGGTAATGAATTAAAGGACACAATTACTCACCATTATTTTTGCAATGCAAACAAGTGTCGTATGCCATGAAAATGGAAAGGGGCCGATCGCAATTATGACACCAAGAATCCTCCAGTATATTATACGGGCCCACAAGATGGTTGGCGTAGCTCTCAACGCGACCATAGACCTCCGGGTCCCGAGAAAAACAGTCGTGACATATCCTATTATTCATCCGATCTGAATAATACGATATTATCCGACAGGTCCGCGTTGCTGGTATAATCGCAAGTGCCGTCGGTCGCGGGAGTCGCCGATGTATCGACTCCCCCTCGTCAACGGAAGAATCGGATTCGAATCCTTCATCCGATTCAATCGCCTCCGCAGGCTCAATCTCGTGGAACTCAACGTCCCGGCCATAGTACGCAAAATCATTCTCCAGTTCGTTGAGGATGTTGTTCACATCCTCGTCATTAACATCATCGTCATCATCGTCATCATCGTCACCAGCATCATCTTGATCATCACCATCATTACGATGAGCTCGCACATTTTCACCATGTCCGTCGTGATTGTCGTAATCATCGTCGGAGATATCGACAATCATGGGATCGATTCTCGGCACACTTGGATCACGATCATTATTAATGACATAATTAATAATTTCGACATCATCGTCGGCGATGTCGATAACCATATTTTCATTATCTTCATAATTCACTTCATCATCACTAACGAGATCGATGATCTCCACCACACTTTTGCCCGATTCGAAATTTCCCGACATTTTTTATAGTTTTTGGCGAAAATTGAACTGTTGCAAGTTGTAATGTCACCGACAGGTTTTTGAGGACTGATTTTTTTTTTTTGGCGTAAGGGAAATGCCCTTTTAAAGACTTTACAGAAAGAGGAGTGGGGTATGGGTTACCTACTATTGAAACTTCATCTATTCGTAAGTATTGCATTCCTTCCAACAGTTTTCTTGAGAAAAAGTTGGAAACTCTTACCTTTTTTTTTTCCCAAACGAAAAAAAAAATCTGTGGAAATGACCACTTGGGGGAGGATTGCTAAGAACCTGCAATAACCGGTGCAGTAGGAAAAAAAAAAAAAGGGGCATAGACTAGTCCCCGAGAAAAAAAAAATTCAGACGTTGCGGGGTATCTGTGACACACCCATCACAATTCAATTTCGTTTCAAAGACGTAGGAAGACTTTTCATGGTATAATTCAGTAAAACGAAAGATGCCGACACCTGTATTTCCCATGATTGAGTCATTGTTTCTCACAAGATGCATTTCAAGAATTTTTTACTGAAATGCCGCATTCTTTTTTCAATTTAGGTTCAACCCAGTACTGTGAAAAGTACTGATTTGTAAGTAAACGTGAAGTAAACAAAAAAAAATAACTATTAGATGATTGAGATTGGACGCGACCTGACCCAGCTGTAGGCCTAGAAAGGGGCAATGCGTCTGGAAGAGAGATGGAAGGGGTAAGATGCTTTGAAGAATAATGATGAAAGAGTGAGAATGAGGGAGGCAACCAGATGGAAAGATACATGAGTGCGAGAGAGAGAATGAATGAAAAAAGATGCTTGAAGGAGCATTTCAAACAATACTATGGAACATTCTTGAACCAATCAAATACTCTAGTTTAGTTTCCCACTCTATACTTTATTGAGTGAATCTGGGAAATTTGGGAAGCGATAGATTTAGTTGAGAGGACGCATAAGATTGTTACGTTTCGAGTTGAATCGGTTCACAGTGTATTTGTATTATAAAACAAATTATACACCAAAGACGACGGTGTGTCAAGGACTTGTACTGGAAACGAAGGAGAAATCTGTCAAATAATCACATGGCTCGACCATTCACGACTCCTCATTCGATGTCCTCCAAATCGAAGATGAGACTCCCATCTCAGAGTAAAGGGCTGAATCGTCTCAATCTGCAAGAAGAGTTAAATACCGAGTTTCCTGGCCCGTCTACTCAAAAACCTCGCGAGGATGTCAAAAGGTCCCTTGGATTGACTACTACACTCTCCTCTTCGCATACACCTCACCACGACCTGGCCCAGAAAGACTTGGAAGAAATATAAAAAATCATTTCACAAGTTGAGCTCAAGATGGAAAGGTGTGCGAGTATGTATGCAATCCATCCGGCGAAAGAACCCTGGACGTTAACGGAAAATGAGCTCGAATCTATTCCGAAGGCTTTGCTCCTGAGACATTATAGTAATTTCATTCCTGTGCTGTGGGATCGTTTACCCGAGTATTTGCAGTGTGATGTTGAAGTGCAATCGTATCACTGGTGTTTCGATCATTTCAATCCACCCTGGATGCGAAGTCATATTGATGCTCCTAGACCCAGACGTCGAAATTGTGAAAAGTGTTTTATCATGGAAAGACTTGTAAACATCTACGCCATTCTACGCACCAAAAATCCCCGTGAAATGACATCGGAGGAGCTTCAAATTATATCTCCAACCATCTTTAAAAAATACTTTGGAGAATATACTGATATTCTGTGGGATCGTTTACCAGAATATTACAAATCCGATGGTGAGATTGAATCATTACGTCGTTGCATCAAACATTGGAACACATCGTCGATGCATGATCATGTCGACGGTCCAGCACCTCTTCGTCGAAACTGTAAAAAATGCTCTGAAGAACGTGCTTGAACAAGTTCAGATTGCAGGTGTTTGTCGGTGAGATCAAACTGTAAAAAAATGCTCTGAAGAACGTGCTTGAACAAGTTCAGATTGCAGGTGTTTGTCGGTGAGATCAAATGAATGACACGTATGAGCCGGTGTGGGACGAGGGAGGCTGCATCGATGAGAGCGTCGATCAAGTTTGAACCTGTTTTTAACGTTGGAAAATGTGTAGTTGGGGATGATTCAGTTCCAGGGAAGGGGTAGCATAATACATGATTGAACTAATTTTTCCGGGAAGTGGAAGGGGATTGGACTTATGGAAGGGATGGATGGTACAAATAGTCGAGCATGGAAGAGATCAGCATCAATTCACAGCTCTAGAAGCTTCGTACAAGTCGTGATTTTTGAAAAATCTCTTAAAACCTCCACATTCGACAACGATGGCGTTCTCTGGTATCAACGACATCACTAAGCGGTCCGAGTATCTGCCCACGAAAAAACTAAAAGATCTTGAAGTCAATGGTGATTATGGAATCTCTGATATTCGATCGGCAAAGACTAAGTACGGCCCAAGATACGTCGTGGAAGTGCAGAGTGAATTCACCGTCTTCCTGCCACCCCGAGTCGTCAAGGCATTTGAACAAGATCCTGAGGCATATGAAAAACTATTGGAAGCTGCTCATACTGGAAAACTCATTATGAAATACATCGGCGGAGATTGGAACGGCGTCGAGTTTCATGAAATTTCAACGTGAATAAAAAATATATAAAAATCTCTGTAATGTGAAGGAGGAGAAGGAGGAGGAGGAGGAGGAGGAGGAGGAGGAGGAGGAGGAAATTTTGTATAAATAAATTAGAAAAAAAAAAAACCATTTCAAAAATGTTTTCTTTATTCAAAGATCCCTCGTTTACGTAAGGCATGGTATACATATAACCAGCTTTTCAAAGCTTTTACATTCATCGTTGCACAGTTGAATTTCAATTCGTTGGTATGGTGGTGGGGGCAATTCGATGTAGTTTTTAATAATTTCTTCAACGATGGGCAGTCCAGAGACTCCAAATCAACAATCTCCGTTGACAAATCCAAGAAGCTCGCTAACCACGAAGACTTTTCACAGCCTTTCACAAATATGGTGTGAGCGTGTTGTAAAATTGCTTGAATTATAGGTTTTGCTGCGTCGTATGGTATAAGACCATAGTCCCATGATATTCCATGGAAATTACGTTGCAACCATTTATTCATGGTTCGATATTTTGCTGGTAGCGTGTCCCATGCGTATGGTGGTTCGAAGAAGAGCGTTAGAGGTTCAGCGTTTTTCACATCTGCTCGAATAATTGAAATTTCTTTGAGGATAAACTCGTTGATGGGCCCCTTGAAACCTTGTAGATCAACGATAAACTCCATCTCGACTGATGTCCAGTGTGGTCACTTCAGCCATTTTATACCAATTTTTTCACCCCACCACTCAAGGGATTATACTCTACAATACGATCATGTAGAATGAGGCAGTATGCACATGTCTGCGCAGGTACATTCGTTTTCATTTCAAATTCGAGACGTACATCCACAGGTCCAGACTTGAGAGAATCATTTTGTTTTGAGCAATCAATCACAACGAGAGGTGCATATTGTAAAAATTCCTTTTTGTTCAGCCATGGTTCAGCCTCCTTATTGTAGTACATAGATTGAAAGTTTGTATACATGTCGTAGAGTAATGCATACTGATTTTGCTGTATATTCAGATTCATGTTGCCATATGGATAACATTGTGAATTTAAGTATAGTTTCACATCGGTCACGTCACAATGATCGAAACAACTCACATTCTTTGTCTTATTATTTTTTCGTCCCGTTTGAAATGCAAGAATTACATATCGTGGTTTTTCCAGTTGTGTTGAAGTTTTGACAGACCACACATGTTTAGAGGTGATGGGCAACAATGGATATTCATACAATTCCCATGTACGGAAACTCATGGAAATTGGTGTGTCTTTGGCGATAAACTTTAAAAGTTGAATTTTGCGTTGATCCGCGACGGTAACGTATGGTACAAGCCATTCGATTTTCTGTAATGTGAGCCTATAATTTTCAGCGGCTGTCTGTATTATGGCATTGTCATCAGTGCGTGATCTGGTCAAAATCAATTCATGCTTCGCATTCACCATCATTTTTCGGTAATCTTCAGCAAAGCCCAGCAGCATACTCAACGGTACGCATACATCAAAGTTACCCGCTGCATCCACGATTCGTTTTGTTTCTTCAACATCGAGCCAACCAGTGTTTTCAAGCATCGAGCTCTTGGCAGGTGTAAGAGATGTATATCCCTTAATGAGAGACGTAACACCCGGATTCTTATTACGATCAATTTCTATTGCATTAAGTTCATAGCGTACTTCTTCGAATAAATGACATATGGCATTGTTGACGAGACTCGTTGCATTTAACGCTGTACCATCGTCCTTTGTCAGTTTTCCACAAATGTGAATTGAACTTTTGCTCGGTAGGATTGATAAATCTTGATGCTGAATTGAAATACGTATTTCATCACTGTTGTTATATGTTGACGATGCGTATGGTTGATGAGCATGAACCTCATAATGTATGATGGATTCATCGAAGATAATGGGTGTCTGAATGTTTACGATTTCTTCCTCCATTGCGCGCAACAGATGCACAACGTACAAAGTAAATAATTTCTTACACGCGAACTCCACGAATCTTGAGTCCCAAACTCTTCAATAGTAGCAGGTTTTGCGGTGTTAGCGCTTTGAGCGTTGATCGACGACTGGTTTCGCGATCCCATGATGCTGCCTTATTAATATTACGATTGTAGACTATGCCCATCGAGATTTTATATGAAGTCGTATGGTGATAACTTCGCCGCGGAAATTTATTAAATCACCGTCTTGATCCACAATACGAAGTTGTATATTGTCGATTCGGTGAGTCGTGATTGGTAGATAAATGACGCTCGATGGTAATTCGATGATTTTGTAGCCCGCCGGCACAGATGGGAAAAATTCGTGAATTGTATGTACTTTTCGCCCGTTGATGTATGCGCCGGTGGTTATGTTACACTCGACTCGTATGGCGTTCACTTTAAGAATGGATACCGGCAGATCAGACACATGTCTTTTATTGGCTTCCAATAGGCCTGATGCAAAGCCTAGCAGAGGTCCAATCGAGTTGTTCGATGTGAAACGAATAGGCTGATTACATTCGATTTCACTACGCAGTGTATTATTATTCGGTTTGAGCTGAATTTTTATGTTTTTACGTGTCAATTCAGCTTGCAAATATTTTTCAATATCCTCTATTTCATAACTCCCCGTTGGTATGGTCAACACTTGCGTTCCAACATGAAATTCATTACAGCCAATGTCAATATTGGGAATTGAATTAAATGTGAGCAGCTCAACAAGTCCGAGAGTATAATTTTTATCGGGCGATAATTCAATGGGGGGGAAGAATTGTGCCTCGAGAACAGATGAAGATCCAGATACGGTGATCGTTAAACTATCATCCATGATGCTTGCAAAGAACTAAACACATAGCTCTATAGTCCTCATTTATATAGCACATATTTGGCTCGACGATTCAACTGACCGCATAAAAACTTTAAACATAAATGTCCACATATTATTGCATCATATTCTTGATACTTTTTATAATTATATTTAACGCTACCAACATTGAGATAATTCAGAAGTTCCGGTGGAGGTGGGAGATTGCCAAAACTGTCAAAGTATATGACTTTTTCGTCAATCTTTTTATATGCAACCCAGTGTGTTCCAGGGCCCACATTTTCATCCAAATTCACAATTGCTGATTCTTGCTTGAGGGGTCCGCTTGCAGGTAAAGTATCACGCATGAAAACCCCTCGAAAATGACGAATTTTCATGGCTTTCGCATACTTCAACAGATCGATGTCGGTGAGAGGTTGATGCGGTAGCGTAATTATACGTTTTTTGGCCCGATGTGAAGACCTAGACCCTGCTTGTACGGTTTCAAGTGTAAACCTTTACCCAAAGCAATGGCCTCAATTGTTTGGTTATGTCGCTTATTTTCATCCAATTCCCTTTTGGCCGCTTGAGCAGCATTTACAGCGCTGGCTATTGCCGCACTTCCACCAGACAATGCACCAACGGCGCTAAGGCCGGCGAAGAGGGGTATGAGAAAAGGCAATAAACCACCGGTTTTTCGGGGGACAGGTAGAATTCGAGGTGTGCGTACTTTAACGCCTTTTACACAGGCACGCGCACCTTTTAATGCCGACATGACGACTTTACGAGGGTCATCACTACGAATCATCGCTTTCCTCGCAGCACTGATGACCTTTTTCAGGCAAACACTCTTCTGCGGCTTTCTCACCGCTCTCTTCATACCCAAACCAAACTTCCTTTTTGCCTTCATAATGTTTGTCACAGCCCAAGCACTTGCTCTCTCACCAAGACTAGCGTCTTTTGAGGTTACACGTTGCCAGGCTTGTTCAGCCAACACTTTATCCGCCAAATGTCTCGCTTCTAGATTATCGCGATTTTTCGAATATGCAATATCGTGCTCTTTGCAAGCAGCGTCCAATGGGTTTATGCCAGGATCACCACGGGCAAGACGTTTAACCAATTTTGTACCAGGTCCGCAATATTGGTAGCCAGGTAGATGTAATTCCACGGGGAGATTATTGAGTACACTGTTGACTAAACCTTTACCAGGTTTATGGTGCACAATCATCACCGGCGGCTACAACTCGACTGAGCATTATTTGCATTATAAAGTCGCATTTATACGATTTTTCCGATCAGTCATATGAGAGATGGTGTCGAAGAAACAAGGTGGTCAACTCCCCATAATAAACTTCGATGAATTTGTTGATGGTGGTGGTGGTCGTGGTGCAACGAAAAATAAGCGTCATGGGAATATACTACCTGACAGTATTTGTGCCGTGTTTTGTGGTCCATCGAATTGTGGAAAAACTAATGCTTTACTCACGCTGCTAATACATCCAAATGGTTTGAGATTTGAGAATATATATCTCTACTCTAAATCGCTGAAGCAGCCAAAATATAGACTGCTCGAGCAATTACTTCGACCGGTGGACGGAGTTGAATATTTTCCATTCAATGAGCATGAACAAGTTATCACACCAAGTGATGCCCGTCCAAATTCCATATTCATCTTCGACGATATAGCATGTGAAAAACAGGATAATGTGAGAGCGTTTTTTTCCATGGGACGACACGAGATTGTAGACAGTTTTTATCTTTGTCAAACATACACTCGTATTCCGAAACATCTCGTGAGAGACAATGCAAATTTTGTAGTGCTATTTAAACAGGATGATATGAACCTTAAACATGTGTATAATGACCATGTGAATACGGATATGACTTATACATACTTCAAAAACATGTGTGTAAAATGTTGGAAGTTGGACAAGTATGGATTTATTACGATTGACAAGGACAGTGAATTGAATGCCGGTAGATATAGAAGAGGATTCGATTCTTTCCTAACTATTGATAATAAATGATTGCTCATTGTGGTATGAGAGACAGTCTTAAGTCTAACTTGCTTGCGTCAACATGAAGAGCAAAGAACTTTTGAGAGAAAAGGATGTATTGTGTGAACTTGCCAAGGCGAGTGATGCGATTAGACGAAAACATCGAAAGTTAAAAAGTGGTCGCGATACTGCACAGCAGAAAATGCAAGATGTGTTTAAACCGATCGTTGGACCGTTAGAGGAGCTGGTTTCATATAACAAAAATCTGAAGCATGAAATTAAGGATGAAAAAGTGAATATCAAGAAGGAGGAGGAGGAGGAGAAGCATGAAGAAAACAGCGCGCTCCATGACATTTCTTCTAATACTATTTGGCATGAAGCAATTGAAGGTGATGCAGAGCCCTTAGCTGATGCTGATAACTATGCAGACTCCTTAGCTGACGACGACGACGACGACGACGACGACGACGATGACGCCGAATCATCTGAAGATGCCAATGCTTTAATACATGAATATCTGGGACTGCTGCGTAGCAATAAAAAAACAAGACTGGATGTCATGTATGGAGTACGAAATCTTGCAAATGATAAATTAATGATCGGTAACTCACCGATTCAGTTCGCAGATGATCATATTCATGTTGGAGACAAAAAGTATTCGAAACGTATTGGCTTGGTTGAGTTGTTGTTCAAAAAAGAGCCTGAGTTGAAATATGTATCACCAAACGATTTGGAGGATTACTCGAAAATTGTTATTGCTACGAATGTTCATAGAAAATATTATAAACGTAATGGTGCAATACGCCATGATAAATCTTATAAATTTAAAAATTATATATCGAAAATACTGGAGCAAAATGGCGGGCATAAAGGTGGCGGTGGTGGTGTGCCCACGTATAAGGTGGCACGAAAAAATACCTCTTTCGACTATGTTTATTGGGATGATCCGAATGAACTAGTGGATCGTCTTCGTCTACTACTCGCATCACAAGCTGCCGGGAACTCCTCCCATTCCAACGAGATTATATCAATTATTGAGGAATTACGTGAGGCTAAAATCATTTATTAACATGTGCAAGCTCTTTTTTTTCACGCATTCACAACATGACCGTCGATGTGTTCGGACGCCAATTGAATAGAGGTGGTGCGGGTCCTCCCGGTAAACCAGGTGCTGGATTTAAGACTACAGCAGACGGTGATTATGATTTGGAAGGAAAACGGCTGGTCAATGTTGGTTCGCCGATAAAAGATGATGATGCTGTAAACCTCCGTTCGTTTATCGATGGGACTAATCATAACACGGTCTTACTACGTGATTCAACGAAACAATTTTTTGAATCGAATATAACGGCTCTTGAAAAGCGTGTAAAAGTTGATCTCACCAACCTCCGTGCTGAAATAGACAATTTGAAAAGTGCGATCAAGGATCTCAACGGTGACGTCAGACTTTTAAAAGATGTCAAAATCGGTGAGAAGCGGAAAAAGCCTTCAAACAACTATCTTCAATCTATGATGAAAAGCGTTGCAGGGGAGAAATAATGAGTGAAAAGAAACGTGCTGTGGTGGAGGAGTTGCATAAGCCAGCTCGGCGAAACTATCCACGTCGACATGTGGATATACGTGGCCTGGATGAGACGTGGCAAGCTGATCTTGTAGATATGTCTGCATATGCACAACACAACTCCAAGCATAAATTTCTCCTCACCGTCATCGATATATTTTCGAAATTCGCCTGGGCCAAACCATTGAAGAGTAAGAGTGGGAAAGATGTCACCGCTGCAATGGAGTCAATTCTCAGCAAAGGACGCATACCGAAAAACCTTCACGTCGATCGAGGAAAAGAGTTTTATAATACAGACTTTAAGGCTTTGATGAAAAAGAATAATATACACTTGTATTCTACATATAGCAATTTAAAAGCATCAATTTGTGAGCGTTTCAACCGAACGCTTAAGAATAAAATGTGGATTGAATTTAGTTTTCGCGGAAACTGGAAATGGATTGATATTCTCGATATGTTAATTGCAAAATATAATGATACTGTACATCATACTATTAGAATGAAGCCGAAAGATGTTGACGCGACGAATGAAAAACAGCTATTGCGTAATGTTTTCAATAGATTAGACGTGGGGAAACGAGCAAAATTAAAAATTGGCGATAAAGTACGCATAAGTAAATTTAAGAATGTATTTGAGAAAGGTTATACTCCAAACTGGACTACAGAAATTTTTACAATATATCGAGTGAGAAAAACTAATCCAGTCACATATAATATAAAAGATTATCAAGATGAGCCCATCGCAGGTGGCTTCTACGAACAAGAGCTACTTCGTGTTAAATACCCCGATATATATCTCATTGAAAAAGTGTTGAAGAAGCGTGGTAGTCAGTTGCTTGTAAAATGGCTAGGTTTCGACAATGCGCACAATAGTTGGATAAATAAGGATGATTTGTAAAATAAAAAAAAAAAAAAAAAAAAAAAAAAAATGTGAAAATAGACTGGTTTTTTTTTTTTTGTACCCCTCCTCCAATTGTCCAATGACTTACTCTGAGACTCGTACAGGTCAGCTCCATACCCTTGCATTGCAGATGCCTCGGAAAAGCAGGTAGAAAGAAAAAAAAAAGGACTCATAGACTATAAAATGGTTCTTTATTTTCACACAAAATATGTACAATGTTTGAAAATTCTCTCTCTCTCTCTCACTCTTGAACGCATATATACAATCTATCACTTCAACTCGGTTTTACATAATACTTTAATTCGCATCTCCTTCGAGAATGTTTATGGGGATCTTGTAGTGGCCCCATGGCAATGTTTCCACCGCCCCCGGTATAATATAGCGCTTGTCATCATGCGGGCTCAGGGCAACTTTTGTTTCTGAGATAGTATATACCTGATGCAATGTTGAACGAATTGCCGATTGACGACGCGTCACTTCAGTCTCTTCGTTTAAACATTTTACAAAATCGTTGAAGGTTATAGTTTTCGCGACTACATTGCTCTTTATACCCTTAACTTTTTTTACATCTTTTTTACCCTCGACACGCGTAGCATACATTTTTGACCTGAGCCCCACAAACTCTGTCATAATCGATCCATTATTCTCATCCTTCATGAGACCCGGGACCTTTTTATTAACAAGCGGAATATTGTATACATTGTCAATGGGATAGTCACTCGTATCAAATTTGGCAAGATTTTCTCGCATATCTCGGTAAACGTCATCACACTCAATTTCATATATTAAACTATCAGTATCTGTATACAATACTGTACATTTATCACCATACATCGGAGTCATAAACTCGTGATGAAACGCATACAGACAGGTTTTCGATATATCGAGAATGGACATACCTACATATATTGGTTTGTCAAATTTCACTTGAAGATTACGCAATTCGACAGCTATCAAGTCTTCTGTAAAGATACTGCGACTATGAAAATTTGGTTTTGCAATCATCGCTTCAGCTCCATGTGTACCATCCCACTTTGTTAACAATTTAACTTGTCTCCGTTCGCGCACATCTTCCATTGTTTTTCCAAACACCGCATTATTCATTAATTTGTACATATTTTTATCAAAATCATTCGTTGCACGCGTTCTCAACCCTGTGTTTAGATCAATGTAGCCTGCTAACCATGGAGCCTCAGTAAACCGTAATATTCGATGTATTTTCTTGAGTTTGAGTCCATGACTCAGGCAGTGTTGTAGAGTTTGATAATGAATAATATAACGTTCTTTATCGAAAACGGTTGCGAGCAATTTTTCCTGCTGCTTACCCGGGGGTTTACCATGTTCGGGACAAAAAGGCAAGTCTTTGTGCTTATCATGCAACTGCGTAGAATACTCCAAATCAACTTCGAGTATATAACCTTTCCCCGGTTCTGGTGAGTTTATGTCAAAATTCGAGACGTCTTCGAGAAACTCAAAATCACGATATGGTAATGGCATTTTCATCGCACTTCCATATAAATTATTTACATCATAGTACATAAGGTATGTGGAACCTTGCGATGGATCAAACGACTCCATATATTTATTGTTTGCACGAGCATATCTCTTCGAACATTGACTTAAACCACCACGTATACCTCTTTCAATGAATAACACCATATCAATATCGGTCAGCAATTCAAATTTGATCTTCGTATATTTGAGCATTGCATCCCAGGTGTACCCCGGGAGAGTGAAATAATATGCAGGGTCAAGGCTATAACTTTGTCGACAACTATCTCGAAAGTTTTCAAAAATGTCTGCCAACAAAAGTACATCCGTTTTCAAATAAAGATCGCTATATTCCCCCAGAGTTTGAATTGAAAATCGCTCCCAAACTGTTTGAGCATGTTCATACTCACTCTCTGAAACTGTGGTGTCTGCTAACGAACTGTAAAAAGCATCGCGAGGTGGAAGCTGTTTATCATTTAGCTTTTCAAAAGCATCAATGTATTCATACGGGAATACTCCTTTTCTAGTTAAAAGAGCAAAGTCATCATTTGAGATGTTTGGAAATTGCGATCTTAAGACTGTTAGCTTATCAGTTAACAGTAGTGATGCTAATTTGTCGAGTCCAGAATTCAAAAATTTAAACGAATCAATAAAGCGGAGTTTTATCTGTTTTCTATAGTCATTTGAAGATGATTTAACGGCCTTTGAAAACGAAATGTATTTTTCTTTTGTTAAAGGGAGCAAATCGATTTGCCCTTCAAACGCTGTGGTCACTTCCTTTATTATAAAATGCGCGTCGTAGCCTGATAAATTGTGAAAAACGATCGGAATGAAAAATGATTGTTTGTAATTCAAATTACAATTATTATGAGCCGGACCGCGAAACTGTCCCGTTAGGTGGCAATGATCACGTACGCGGCACTCATTTCCCTCAAAGGGTTTTTCACAAATGTGACAGTTTACGTCCTCTCGAAATTTTTTCCATTCCGCTGGCGACAATTCTTTCATCGGTACATTTGTTAATAAAATTCTTTCCACGCGTAATGATAAATCCTTCAATTGTTCAACGAACCACTCAATACAATCTTCACCACGACGTGAATAGTATCCCGATAAGGACGAGTCGTATGAACAGCTAACGTAAAACCCTACGCTAAAAACTTTATGATGGTGCTGCCTATTCTGTTCTCGTTCTCGCTCACCAGTCTTTTCCAACACACACTCGAGGTCGGCATAGACGATGAATGGTAGGCGCTCCTTCCGATTATGATTTGTGAATTCCAGCCATTTGTCATCTTCTGCTGGTAATAGAATCGCACAATCATTCATCTTCCCACAGTCCACCTCATGAGCTTGTAGCTTTCCTTCCGTTGGAAAATAGTGCAAACACCTGTAAAATAAATATTGAATCATTACCACATATTTTGAGATTCGTAAAAAGTTGCGAATATGAGAAATTTACTCACCGATCACAAATATATTTTTTATGGTTCTTCCTGCTGAGTTGAGTGCTCACTAGGCGGGATAGATCTTTAATCCACGCAAAGTGTCCAATTCTGTCCCCTTCCTCACTTTCGATGTATAATAAATTGACGTGTCTCCCTCTTTTGTGCTTGGCAAGGTGAAGAGGCGCAATACCACTTTCCGTTATACCATACACATTTATTGAGACATCGTTCAATTGTTCAAACTTTTTCACTTGATTCAGCGTCATGGGAAAGTCAATGTCTTGAAGGTTCAGAATCGTCGAGTAGTGCGGGTATGAACTTTCACGATCACCATTTCGTTCTGCTGGATGGAGAGAAGCAACCACGGCCCATGCGAAACATGCGGTATCATTTGATTTAACGTTGACAACCGCTCTTTTCAACATTATTTCTCGCGGCAACCGAATGTGACACCCTGCGCTCATTGGATTGTATTTATTAATGTTTACAGTCAGATTGGTTATCGAAAGCAATGTCCACCCACTATCACGTTCTTGAAACTCGTCAAGTGATGCCAACGTTGGCTCAAGCACTCGCTCTCCATACCATTCTTTCAAGTCTGACGTCTGGAAAAGTCCCACATTTGCCGTATTAATGCTTTTATGAGCACGCTGATCACCCACAGCAAACTCTGCATTGAACTCTGTATTAACTTTAACACTATTAAATTTAGCTATAGAGTCTTTCACTCGTTTTTCAATCAATTCATATGCATCCTCCAAGAACTGACGTGGTACGGTGTAACTTCGATTGATTACAGCACCAGTCACTACACGATTCGCGAACGCTGTATCAATTTCTTTCCAGACTAACCCTCGATTGTCCAGTCCTGCACCGGTATGTCGAAACCGCGAACGTGTGACTTCTAGTAACCCTTCCAACCGTATTATTTTTGCAGTTATGGAGTGTTGACATCCCGTGCTCAATCGAGGGCGTTTATTCGGTGAAACTTGCTCCCCCAACAATTCGATAAACTCAATACACTGCTTTTCCCACAAATCGTATTCTTCCACTGACGTTAGGGAAGCTATTTGTTCATGCAACAATCTTTCAACATCGATACCACTGATATGGGACATAGTGATTGAAGGGTAACAAAGAATAAACTCAGTTGTTGACTCGGAGACGATCCGTTTCAAAATGTGGACAATTAAAAAATGTTTCTAACAAAATCATCATCTCTTATATAGATTTTCCAAAAAGCAATGCTATTGAGGTGAGGGGGTGGGGGTTGTATATGTGGAAAGATGTAGACATGAAGATGTAAATCTATTGGTTGGAATTTTCTCTTTTTCCGTTACCGCGATAAAATGTGGTATGAAAAAATAAAAAATGTTGCTGCTTTTTCCCACAAAGTCGGCTATTTTACTCTTTTGTTGCAAGGTGGAAGTTTCATTTGTTGGAATTCTTTCTTTTTATGTTACCGCGAAAAATGTGGTATGAAAAATAAAAAATGTTGCTGCTTTTTTCCCACAAAGTCGGCTTTTTTTTTTTTTACGCTTTTGTTACAAGATGGGAGTTCAAGATAGAAAACTGATGATGAAACATTTATCAGTCGGCATTCTCTTCGTTTCATTACGCAGATATACATCAGCTATAGGTCAAGGGAAAAATGTGGGTGTGCACCCTCCAATTGAGTCAAAATTTCCACTGAGACATATTTTTATAGAGACAATGTCTCAATCATGGTAGAATGCCACAATTCTATAGATTATACCGTGGAAAAAAAAACCACGTCTCCTAGAGAACATAAATATAATTAGTACAGTCACGGGTGTCAGGCTCAAAAATTTTCACCCCATTGTGTTAACTTTGTTTATTACTACCGTGCAGGTTGTTGCAGGTCCTCAGCGGGACCGACAAAAGAAGCGAGCCCTTCCTTCCCCCTCTGCAGCGCTTCTATTTTTCTTTTCTATCTCTCTCACACCCTTCTTTCATCTCTCTCTCCCGCCCTCACTCAACCATCCCCTCCACAAACCCCCTCCCCCGCAACAGTCCCTTCCCCGCACCGCAGCGTTCCCCGCACCGGACCCCGCGCTCCCCCGTCCCCGCACCCCCCTGAGATCCCTGAGTTAGAACCGGCCTAGCTCATATACTAAGAACCGTTATGATTCGCAGCACAAACATCTTTGTGATCGTCATACCATTCGTTGTACTCTTCAGTGTCGATTTTTTTTTCCAAACCTCGCATTGTTTGCAGTACGAACTTTTCACGACGATATCGATAATTTTCCCCGTATAATAACCGATCAGTGATGTTACTCCGTATAAAGAAGTAAACCCTCGTTTTTTCCAGGTTCCATCGCCAGATATTGTCAATTCTTCACAGTTTCCATCGCCTCGATTTTGAGCAGACGCTTCTTTTTCTTCAGCACAAGCTTTTTCGAAAAGTTTTTCGGTGGCCATTTGCGTGCATGAATGAATATTTTTGACGATCAAATCGTACGTAGCTTGCATCACAAAAGGTGGCATGTCCATCAATCCACAAAATTTCGCTGCACCTTTCAATCCTATTCCGAGAGTTCTCATCACAAATAAAAATCGTCTGTTTATCGCGTAAGAATGTTTGATGAAAGGACAAGAGTTTATGGCTCGAGGATCGCACTTATCACACAGAATGACGATTTTAAAACCGAGTCCTCGTTGTGCAGCCGTTTGAAATTGCACTTTTCCTTTGCAAGTTTTACACTGGACGTATTCACTTATCGCTGCGAAGACCGTTATAAAATTGAAAATGCGATATTCAATGGAGGAATCACGAGGAACTAAGATCTCCTTCTGATTTTTCAATTTTTTCGCGGATGTACTGAAGCTACTTTCATCGGCCTCGACTGTTTTTGGATTGTACGATTGTTTTCGCTTTTTCCCTCTTGAAATTTGCGTCTTGTCGGATAGTCTCCGTTGTCTGGTACACTTGTAAGGCATTTTTATTCGCAAAACTACGAAAACGGAGTAAAATTTGAACGCGCGACTTTACACTATGACAGAGCTAGTTCGACTGACAAAATTCCTTTCTTCGGTATAAGAAATGACCACGCTTAGCTCTCGCATATACCATGTATGCAAAAACACTGAAAAGGGTCACCTCAGGCACGCGGGCCACAACAACCACTGCCGCTCGGGCCGTTCGGAGCGCGCTTACTTTGTAATGCTCCAAGCGTCCTTTCAAGTACGCATGTATCTCTACGAATATTTGCCGTATCGCTTTGAAAATTTCAGAGATTCTATTTGAATATATGTAGACTCCAAAAATGCAACAAAAAAAATCGATTTTTTGAAATTTGAAATTAATCATAAAATAGCATATAACTCCGACATTACTTGCTGGATTAATTTGAAATTTTCAGAGAATGTACTCAAATGTATGTACATTCTGAAAATGCCATAAAAAAAAAATCGATTTTCTGAAATTTCCAACTGTATATAACCCCTTAAAAAATAATAATAATAAAAATTACGTCATGTTTCTCGGATGTACTTTGTATTTTTGTATTTATAATACTGTCGGTTCGAGGTTTGATATTGGTATGAAATAAATCCAGTACTCTACTCTCTAACATAATATATTTACCCACACTAGCAAGGAGCGGCTGCTTCGATCTATTGATGCTTGACATTTTTGCTTTATGAGATGCAGTGTTACTATGTCGGAGGAGATCTGTGTGATGAGCCCTCAAGTTGCACTCACACACTTTACAACGTGCCTCTCTAACCTCAGGGTCCGTGCTTGCGTTCGGATTTTCGATTAACCAGCCTGAGAACAAGAAAAACATTCTTCTGCACGTGGGATTCGGAAAATAAATAATAATAAGAATAATAAAAAGGCTGCTCCGACGGCTCCGAGTTTCGCTACTGTTATCAAGACGTCTCCTCGTTCTCTCGTTACAGTTTTTAAGGATGTATGTAAAATATATCAAGTCGTCTAACTTTAGATAAAAATGACTAATATGATAGAGTTTATCACGCTGCATCGTTCGGAAAAAAGAAAAAGGCACTTAGCCGATGATTTGAAAAAAATACTTAAGAATTAAAGCCTCATTTAACTCCGTGTTATTTGTACCGGAAGTTGACAAAATGAAACTAAAATGATAAAAAAGTATATGTATTGTAGTCAATGTTTGGCCAAAAAAAGAATTTTCAGAAACTTCATACATTTTTCAATTTTTTCACGAAAAAAAAAAACTACTGTTCCCGATGTTGTTGTGAAGATATTCATGGTTAACTTTTGACGTTTCATTAGCGTTCTGTAAACTGTTGTTCAATTTAATACGTCCACCATATCGGACACGTAGATGCGGCAACGCAGCACGCTTCAACTGCCGGTCTCGGAATGATCAGCTGTAGTTGACTGTCATGGCTCGGTGTAGCATTGTTGCCACATTTTCTCGGGACAGAAATGAAATTATCTGATTGGCTCAATTTGTACTCGGCCACATATATCAAGTTGCATATCAATTTCATTAAAAATCGTAAATTATTATACAAAATGACATAAGTTTTTCATTAGACATCATAAAAAATAAAAGGAATGATTCGGCACTTGACATTTCGACATAAAGATTAACCTTAAAAAATAAATAGATGTACTGCGGATTTGACCTTATATACATCCTTAATACGTCACTATGGCGATATACTTACCTTTCATTGTTGGTTCACTTTCCCATTTTTTTTTATAATTTTTTTTTATACTTTCCCCACTTCCCCATGATTCTGTAATTACTGCGAATTCGATTTGGACAATAGAAGAAAACAGTCAAAACGAATAAGGCAGTTGGATTGAGGAAGGGAACCCCCGCGTGCATAAATCCATAGATATAGACACTAGAGAGTGGAAAGTGGAAGAAGGAAACGTGTTACCAGGTAGAGAATGAAAGTTTTGCCACGGCCACATACAGCGCTCAAATCGTCCACAACCGCAAAAATCGACGCGCCAACGATACGAAAAAATAAAAGATATTAATAACAAATAAAAACTAAGAACTAAAGCGCTCACAAAAAAGATAAATAAAAATCAAATACACCCTGATGATATCAAACGATACCCTGTAAACCTGTAATGAAAATGAATTGAAAAATACGTTCGTGTCCGTAGCAGGTTAGGTCTGTACCAAAATCATATACATGTGTTTTTGAGTTTTAGATCTCATTCTAACCTTCTTGTCTTTTTTTCTTAAATAATCATAGCGGATGCGAATAAATGTTATTTCATGTAGTTAAATGCGCGAATAACTTGTTTTTTCAAAGAATTAAATAGTATCAATTATTCGCATGAAAAACATGAAAAAAAAATTGATGATAATAATTAATTAATAATTATTAAATGCTTTAATCGTTTAAAATATTGACTTTCTCATATTATTATGAACACATTGGCATTGTAGTAAAAAAAAATTTAAAAAAAAATTGCTCAAGGCAGCGATCAAACCCTCAACCTTTCAGTTATCAGACTGGCATTGCCCGACTGTGCTACGAGAGGACTTATCAAATTATAGGTAGAAAATGATACCCGCTTATCAGGGGGACTTAATATAAACTAAATTTTTGATTGGGATTGTATTTTTTTGATTGCACGGGTTGAAAATGTTATTCGATTGTTTCAAGATTTTTAATTTCATTGAATCGACAAGTCGCCCAAATATCGGAAGAAAAATATCGCGATCACCCAAATTCTGACAATTGCATAACCTCAAAATCTAATGACGAGGTAGCACTCCAGATCGCCCAAATATCGCTTTAAAAAAATCTGAATCGCCCAAATTGCGACAATCGCAATACCTCCAAATTTGGTCGCAAGGTGGCACTCCAAGTCGCCCAAATTGCGATTTATCGCCCAATCTGGCAACCCTGCTTAGCATTCATAATTTTTTAGTCAGAGCGATTGCAAAACTAATTACCAAGCATTCTTATTGTACTACCAAGCACCACCATGCAATTTTCTGTAAGATGACGATCATTGCAATAAAATTGGTCGAAGAATAAAGTATCCGGTCGGCTGAAATTCCTCTACCAGCTGTGACGAAATGTTGATTTTTATATTATGTTTTTTAAATGAACTACTAATTACCAAAGGTTGTAACTTGTCGATCTGTGACCACCAAGCGATTCTGCATCGATTAAGCATGTCAGCTAAATCATTTTGCGCAAAATTAACTTTGGCCGGCTAACTTTATGCCGGAACTTTGAATTATTTATTTATTGAAAAATATAAATTACCAAGTGTTTTAATTACGCTACCAGCGACCACCACGCGACCACCTCACAATATTTATTATAAAAAAGTGGAAAATTTAAAATTGCTCGGCTAACTTTACGACAGTGAATCTCGCTTGTCGAAAATGCGAGATTATACACGTGAGTTGACTCGACACAAAATTCTGTGTCGAAAACAGCTCTGCGCATGCGTTGCTTAGTTAAAGTGTCGTTCGGGGGTTCGGGCTGCAAGGGTACGAATCAGTGGCATATCGCAAGTACAAGAGGGATAGTTGCAATTTCAAAAGTGAATTTTTTTGAGACGATTTAACCAATAACAAAAAATGCTCAATCAGCAAATTCTTGCCCTCCTCTTGCGTTTGTTAACAAAACTTTTTTATAATCCGTCCAACTGTTTTGAAAAATTTCAACTTTAAAAATTTAAAGTGAGGTTAGGTGACTGATTCAACAAACCCTCAAAGCTGTGATGATGTCAATTGTATATCAGTTCAATCTTCATAAAATATAGAGATATTAAAGTTTCGGTGTCATGTAAGGTTCCTTTTTTTTTTTTTGAATGTCTGATTCTTTTTATATCGAAAAACACCTATATACCGTCGAACAGCCAGCACCTTTTTTCAAAACATCAAAAACAGCGTGAAAATGTGAGATCCCTAGACCGGAAATACCTAGTGATCTCGCTTTTTCACTTAGGAGATCCATAATAGGGTGAGAATATTCACGTGACATGAAAAAGCCTTCGATTTCGTGTTCGACTTCTCGGTGTTTTCCACTCTGTGTATTGTATAGTTATAGGTTACAGATATAGGGAGTTTCGTAGACCTCCGTGAAGTTAGCACCCTCACTTTATTTTTTTAAACTTTCATTAATGCAAATCGTTTGAGAATCGTTTGATAGAGTTTGATAGAGAAGAAAAATTATTTGAGATTTAATATTGTTCACGTAAAAACGATTTTATTTTTTGGTGTGAACTTGGCCCCAATTTTTTTTATCTCCTAAAATAATGGGCTTAGACGTTTCATTTTTTTTTTTAATCGTTTGAGAGAGTTTGAGAGTCACACAAAATCGTTTGAGAGTTAATATTTTAATTGATATTAAATAATTATTCAGTGCGCGATTTACCCTAGGATCCGAGCACTTCCGGTATGCGCAGTGCATGTGCGCAGTGTATGTGCGCAGTGCATCTGAAATCGGCTGCAGCGGTGCTGGACACCTGTCGTTGACAAACGATCAATTAATAAACAAACAAAGTGTCAGCGAATGTTTCGGAATGCAGCTTTAATTAATGATTTGCGCGTGGACTGTAATTTGTGCTGTTATATTGTTTTTATTAACGAGAAAATATTAGCTAGAAAATTCGCAACGGGGAAAAGCGACATTCGAGAGTGTATAGTATCTACTGGTCGGTGAATTGATTGTTTATATTTTTTGAGCCAAAGCTCAATGCTTTGAATTAAACGATTAATTGAATATTCTCGAAATAATTTGTTGAGACACAAGCTGTTTGTCGGAATAGGATTGTCGAATCGAGAATAAGGATCAGTGTGTGTGGATACGAAATCACTTTATTTAAATTTAGAAAAGAAACGAATGAATATATATTTATTATTATATTATATGATAACAGTTCCTTAAAATCTAAAGAAAACTATTGCTTCTGAATGTATGTATTCTCTTAGGCTGTACGCTGGTGACTAACAAAGGTATGCATGCTCGCGTCGGCTACGGACGCTACCTCGACAAAGCCTCGTTCGGCTGATTCCACCGTTGCTCGGAAGCTCGCGTTGGGCGCGCATTAAACGCGACGACACTCCTCAACATAATTCTTTCAACCAAACGTTCTTTAGATCGTGGCTTTCAAAGAGAAAGAGTCTTCACCGTGCGAGATCGAGTGCTCGTTCTATCTTACCGTGATTAAGCGCAGCTCAATCGAGGACGATCCACACGATGAAGCAATTGAGACAGAAATACCAAAGATGCATCTAAAAGTTCAGAGCCTTATCGAGTTTGATACGTTCGTCATAATCCACGGTCCATTCACGAGTGTCGACAACGGTATAAGTAGTGAATTAATGTTAAAATAATTCTTTTTTTATTTCAAAAGAGATTCATTGAGTTTATTACGCCTTGGTACATTGAGGCAATTACAGAAATTTCTAAATAACGAATAATTTGTACAGAATGATAATATTCATAAACAATATAATGATCATGGTAATAGTAATAACAATAAAATAAGAGAAATAATATAACACCATGAAAATAATAGAAAGATAAAAGAGAGATTAATCGATACTCATTGGGAGCGCCATTACGAAGCTTATGTCAGTAACAAGGTGACGAATAAAATATCAAAATAGAGTCTAATGTACATATTTTTTTTTTAAATTGTGTCTCGTATTTTGTTCCTCAGTGTTCTCCTCGTACCTACAGCACTTGATTTCATTTTATTAAACCCTTCTAATCGTTCATTAACAAATATTTCGCTTTGTATCGATCATTAAGGGCGAAATTTTGTATTTTTTCAATAAAAACATCGATTGAGAAGTTCAATGGAGAATATAGAAATAATAATGTTATCTCTCGAGAAATCCCAAATTGTTGAATTCGAATTTTCAATTTTATTTTCAAAATTGCTCGATTTCTTTCCTAATGTAGGAAGAAATTGATTTGTTTTGGAAATTTAGTTTTTAATTTAGAAAAATTCTGAAGATTTCAAATGTTTTAATACCTCGAAGTTTATGATTCAGAAAAGAAATGTTATCTAAGTTCAATTTTGATACCATATGTCGTAGATACGAGCACGCTTTTGTAATGAAAAGGACTGTGAATGAAATCAATCATTCATTTTTGAGATAATAATATCAGGGAAAAATGATTTTGTACAGTATTTGCGAATCCGAAGCAGTGTAATTTTCCGAAATTCAAGTTATCAAAAAACAGTAATTCACATGTTATCATTGTTCGACATTCTTTCAGATACTCAATCAACAAATGGGTCACCCTGAACCTTGAAAATCAATGCAGAAAAAAGAAAATTGTGGTCATTAATAAGAATCGAAACATTACCATAATTAAGAGCGGTGACTCAACTCTTTATTTGACCAGAGACATCGCCGCTATCATTGATCGATACGAAAAATCTATTTTCGATCTCGTGCACTACATTTTGGAGAATTCGCAGAGTGACCATTTTACAAATTTGGTTACTATTCTTGAAAAACAACCTTCCATCAACAAAATACGTCAAGTTAAATTTGGCAAAATACGTGGTATAAGCACGAGAAAAGACACCGCTGTTTTCCTCAGTGATTTTTTGAACGAGGCTCGAGACGCTATGCGAGAAACACAAATTAATTCGCTCAGTAAGCAACGATAATTTGTAATTTTTTTTTTACTAATAATTAATGGATTAATGGATAAATCAATAAAAATTTCATAAGAAAAACATTCAAAAATTGCAGGAAAAACAATCCGAATTTGAATTCGGAAAAAACATTAAGTAATTATTGACCTAATAGTCATTTATGTTTTGAATATTTGATTGATTTTCGATAATAAAATACGAATAATAAAAATTCTAAGCTTCCCTGTGGAAAATTAAAATTGTATTTCTCAGTTTTAGAGAAAATGCTTCAAATATTAATTGAAGTTATTTTTATCAATATTGCACGAGCTAAAGTGTTTTTTCTGCAGACTGACCGATAATATAACTCGATAAATATCAGCGACCAAGGTACCTCTCGACCCGCATGACAACAACTTCGATAGCCTTGGAACTTCAGCGGTCATTATTCACGATTTGAAACAAAAAGGGTTTCGAGATTATGGCTTTAATTGGAATATTGCACTTAATTTGGGTATTGACGGAGAGAGCCAATAAAATTTTTTAATGAATCTTATTGGTTATATTGATAAAAATGGTCTAAATGTGAACAAGATTTCGTGGCGTTATAGTTTTCTCTATTATGCAAAAATAATTTATTAAAACGTGAGAAACAAAGAATTCCCTTAGTATGCATAGGTCATAAATTATCTTCTTTGAAAAATTCAGCAAAAGTAATCATAGTTCTTGATGAATGTCTAATTCGATTTGCCGAAGTTTTGGCACTTATGCAAAAATTGTTTATCCAAAAATCGCGGATGAATTATTATTTTTTTTTTCTAATCAAACTTGGAACTAAATTGGCGAGCCAGTGCGAACCATCAATGTTGAGAGAACCGATCGTAAACGATCTCGTTACGAAAATCAATCAATTCGACGATTATTTCTTCGTACCGTACACTGTAGCCGTGCCATTTAGCGAAGCATCGTTTTGAACTGCGGTAAGCTCGCTCAATTTTTAGAAAAAGACAATTTTTTTGTGTTTCATATTCAAAATTTCTCCCTTAAAAAACCGTTCAAAAATGTTTTACTAATTAAAATATGGTTTTGAGAATGTTTTTGTTTTTCTTTTTTTTTAATACTTAAAAGTGCTTCTCGATGCAACCACATGGTCAACAAAACTTTGAGGGAGCTTGAGGTCAAGGGGGAACCGGAAGATGTGGGATCTTAAAGATTGCTTCTCTCCAGTGTCCAAGAACGTTCCAGCAAAAGGAATGAAATTACTCGGTCTTCGACCTCTCGAACAAATGTAAAAAGAAAAATTGTTGAGAAAAAGGAAATCTTGTATGACTCTTTTAGACAACAGAATAATCGAACGTTTTACGGATACAAAAAACGCGATATTCCTTGGTGACTTAGCGCTTACCAACGATACTTCGAACAATTACAACGAGGCACTTGAGGAGAGTAATACCGCTGTATATTCAGATAAAGTCATCTACAAAGATAAGATTATTTGGGAAAAAGGCTCAAAGAAGTTATTCAATACTGATTTAGCCCGGGTGGTGAGACTGGGGCTCACACATTTGGGAATTCCTTACGGTTGGCGATGGGGCGGTCCCGCCTCAAATCACTGCCCAATCTGGTGCGAAATCTTCACCGAGCCCATTGAGGTTTGACGGATGCTCTCAACTTCATACCTAATTAAATAAGCGATTATGTGACTCGCGCAAAGAAAAAACGAAATACGGAACATAATCAAGAGTATTTGCACGCTTGATTTTGAGCGAAATTTTTTGGTTTGCAAAAGTGTGTGCTCTATCGTTTGTTCTTTCCTTTCCACGTGACGCTGCGTCAAAAATCACTTCCTCCTTGAAATTGACAGACTTCTCCGTATTATACGATTAAATTTATAGTTACGCGTGCATCCGAAAGATGAAAAATCATTGAAGATATTAATATATAAAACGAATTAATTGTGTAATGTACATAATGTCAGAAATCCACCGTTCACACAGATCCGTGTGAAATTTTTTGGTTTGCTAAAGTGTGTGCTCTATATCGTTTGATCTTTCCTTCCACGTGACGGTGCGTTAAAAATCGCTCCCTCCTTAAAATTGACAGACTTCTCTGTATTATACGATTAAATTTATAGTTACGCGTGCATCCAAAAGATGAAAAATCATTGAAGATATTAATATCAAATAGCAAAAATCCCCTCCCGAGGAAAAAAACCTGGACAAGTACATTGGTGGTCCCTCGTTTCCCTATGATATCACATAAAATCCAAAACCCCACTTAAATTTTTTTTTAAATCTTTACTAATTTTATTCATATCCTGGAGGGAAACCAACCATATAGATCACAAAATATCCGGCCAAAAAAGCAGACTTCCCAATAAATGTTACTTTGAATTTATTTCCACAGAACAAAACAAGAATCAAAACATTAAAAAATCAGCGTTATCAAGATGAGAAAAATACCACTTATAATTAGTGTGTAAGAAGTATCAATAGTCTAGAAAAAAATGAAAAAAGGTCGACATCTAAGTTACGTGCAGCAGTAAAATTTATGATATCAGTACTAGGACAAGTATTTCTTTGGTGACTGAGAAGATATCAATATGGACGTACCGGCAACGTAGGGCATGCAGTTGGTGTATTGCTTCTGGGATCTCCTAAGTCGAGTAGCTACTTTTGTTTTGGCTATGGCGCGACCAATGTTGCCAAATAGTATTTACTTTTATGACCTAATGAAACAACATTGCCCGCGCCATGGCTAAAATAACGAAAAACAAGCAGGAACAGGAAGATTCGCATAAGATCCCATGCTTTTATAATGTTAAAAAAAAACTTTAATTTATGTCTGTACATGATAGCACAGTTTTGTTTGATTGGTAATAATTTGATGAACGTTCACCACTGTACGTTGAGCGTATACGCACAGAGTACTTGTCCGGCCCATAACTTTTTATTAAAATTGCTCATTCCAGTAAAAATCAGGGATCTCTCTCAAAAATCAAGGGTTATAAATACGCACTTTTTCATTGTTGGTATTGTCTTTTTTAATTTTTATTTTTTTTATGATTAATCTCGCATAACGGTTTAAATTCTCATTTTCAAAACATAAAGGGCTATTTTGATAGCTGGCGCCCAAGAACGTCAAAATGAAACGAACGGAGGGGGATTATTTTGTGTGAAATTTGCGTGATCTTAAAACTTTGGATACACATTTGACGGTGCATTCATAGCCTGCATTGATCTTTTGACCATTCACCAGTGGTTACTTAGATCTTCTACTAATAAATAGTAGCTTTCCAAAGTATAATAACTTTCATTGCTGGCAATAGTAGTTTTCGAAAGTATGATACGCTACATTGCTGGCAATGGTTTACTGAATCGCATTTTCAGAAATTTCATAACTGACTGCACTTTATGTTAACGGGACAGACCTAGTTAGAATTTTCGAAAAATCGATTTTTTTTATTTCATTTTCAAAAAGTAGAATCTCTTACGAACATTTTCCGCCCAGGTAAATGTAAATCGGACCATTATTCGCCGAAATACAAGACTTTGTAGCACGTCGTGTCTGAGCCATAGGTAAGCAGGTAGCGGACTTCAAGTGCGTTTTTCTCGAAACCATGTTTTTGAAGTCGGTGATCACTGTAGCTCGAGAACGGCTTTACCGATCGGGTTGAAATTTATATCACTTCTTCTATACATGGTAGTCCTCCATATGAACGAAGGATTTTTTTTTTGGATAATTATTTTTATTTTTAATAGCAAAAAATGGAACTGATATTTTGGTCAAAAAAACACTTTTGACTTTTAACGGCCGCCATTTTGTGAAAAATGGAAATTTTTCAAAACCCTTCGTTCAACTGGAGCATTATATCATTAACTAAAAATCCCCTCCGTTTTTTTTGTTTCAGATGAGCCGTTGCAGCGTGAGCTTGATCACCGCAAACCGTGTTTTTTTTTGCAGCGTCCTCGGCAATTGACGGTCACCAGCTTATTTCGATATGTATTGCGTTGAAAAAATTGCAACATATACATTACATATGTATCTTTTAAACGGAAGAACTTTTGTTGTGAATTATTTTATCGTTTGACCAAAAAAAAATCGGAAAAAAGGCCTTTTTTTTGACGTTCCAACTAGGTCTGTCCCGTTAATGCAATTTTATGATGACTACGAACACCATTTTATTCCGATTGAATCGACGTTGAATGTTGCGTATGATACAAGGCCATTCTGAAATTCGCAGAAGAATTGATTTTCTTATAAATTTCTGACGGCGAAAAGCAACGCATGCAACGAAAAGCATCTTCAATTTGATTTTCACTTGAATGAGTAATTTTAATGAAAAATTATGGGCCGGACAAGTACTCTGTGCATATACGCTCAACGTATCGTGGTGAACGTTCATCAAATTATTACCAATCAAACAAAACTGTGCTATCATGCACAGACATAAATTAAAGTTTTTTTTTTAACATTATAAAAGCATGGGATCTTATGCGAAACTTCCTGTTCCTGCTTGTTTTTCGTTATTTTAGCCATGGCGCGGGCAATGTTGTTTCATTAGGTCATAAAAGTAAATACTATTTGGCAACATTGGTCGCGCCATAGCCAAAACAAAAGTAGCTACTCGACTTAGGAGATCCCAGAAGCAATACACCAACTGCATGCCCTACGTTGCCGGTACGTCCATATTGATATCTTCTCAGTCACCAAAGAAATACTTGTCCTAGTACTGATATCATAAATTTTACTGCTGCACGTAACTTAGATGTCGACCTTTTTTCATTTTTTTCTAGACGATTGATACTTCTTACACACCAATTATAAGTGGTATTTTTCTCATCTTGATAACGCTGATTTTTTAATGTTTTGATTCTTGTTTTGTTCTGTGGAAATAAATTCAAAGTAACATTTATTGGGAAGTCTGCTTTTTTGGCCGGATATTTTGTGATCTATATGGTTGGTTTCCCTCCGGGATATGAATAAAATTAGTAAAGATTTAAAAAAAAAATTTAAGTGGGGTTTTGGATTTTATGTGATATCATAGGGAAACGAGGGACCACCAATGTACTTGTCCAGGTTTTTTTTCCCCGGGAGGGGATTTTTGCTATTTGATATCACTTCTTTTTTCTATAGTATTTTCATATATTTCGTTTTATATAGACTCCAATAGAGTATGTATATAACAAAAAAACTTACAAGCTGTTTGCATCATTACATCATCGATTTATTTCAATGTCAGAAATCAGTACTGCTCACACTACTAATTCGACATAAGAGAATGAGACACATTTTCTACCATAAATTCATTGTTATTGAGGTTGTTTAAAGACAGCAGCGTTTCGTTCCTGTGATAAGAAAAAAGTTATAATGTTTTCAAAAGAGTTAACTACAGACTCGAAGTATTTTCGAGATGTTAGTAATTCGTTGATAGGTTATTATTCGATTATAGCTTAGCAGGAAAGTGTTATAGAAGAGACCTCAAGTACCAGTTTTTCCCCAAGGCAAAATTTCCGAAAATTAAATACTTTATCATTAGCTTTCAAGTTGTGTATTAGAATAAGGCATTTATGGGCAAAAAGGCAGCGAGGATATTAGCAATTTCGGTCTAAGCTACAAATAGATAATTATATTTAACTTTACTGTCAGGAGCCTCAGAATTATTATTCTTTCAAAGATGAAATGATGGAAGAATATGATGCATCGTCCTTGACTTACAAATTATTTTATAAAACATAGAAAAAAATTAGATTAAAAAAAAGTTCGGCCGAAGTACTTGACGAATGTTTTTTCACTTAATTTACATAATGTATCGGTCATGGTGATAACCTCGCCAAGTACTTCGGCCGAAATTATTTTTCATCTAATTTTTTAAAAAATATTTATTTAGACACTGTTCAATGGTTCATTATTACACTTTATTTTCCCACCATCACTATTCTATCTATATAAAAGTCACTCTTTACTCGTCTATCTATAAACACCACTCTAACCAAAAGTTGAAATTGACCGCGATCTTTATAACCTCATGACTGCTATAAAAAAGATATTGGTCAGCTGTCATATGGACGATCGATCGAATATCACCACACTGAACCATGAAATGATTTTCTTTATAAATTTATCGATATAATTGCTCATGCGTCCCGCACTTCGTTATACCAAAACAACGTTCAAACTTTATGTTGGCTTCGTACAGAGGAAAGACGAGTCGTTGTGACCAATCGCAACTCGTTGCTTCCGTTGCCGGAGACCGGATTTTATGGAAATGGGTTTTGATGGGCATCAAAACGCCTTTGATTGTATCGTCTGAGCGCATATACAGACGCGGCAAATTCTTGAATGTAGTAGAATCGAGCATAATCCTAAGCCTGTGCAAAGTTTTTTCTCAGCAATTACGCAACCAATCGTGCTGATTTTAGGCTCAATCGAAAGAGCATCGCTCAATTAGTCAAAAGTTCGCTTTTGAAGCCGCCAAATAACTCCTAGGCTCTACAATTAGCGAAAACGTCATAAAAATTTTACCCCCACCACCGCGAATCGTCTTGTTTAGAGATAATATAGACTCGGCGAGCCTCGGGACAGCAGAGACAGAGCTGTCAATGTACTTGTCCCGAGACTCTACCGAGTCTCTTGATACACGGATCCGTGTGAACGGTGGATTTCTGACATTATATGTACATTACACAATTAATTCGTTTTATATCAAGAGACTCGGTAGAATCTCGGGACAAGTGCATTGACAGCTCTGTCGTCTGTTAGCCCGAGGCTCGCCCGAGTATATTATCTCTGAATAAAACGATTCGCGGTGGTGGGGATAAAAACTGAAATTCATTTTCTTTAATTACGAAGCTCAGGAGGCATATGATGATTTGAAAATTGAACTGGAGATTTATTACGAAAAAATACTTCGATTGAGCCTTAAATCAGCATGATTGATGCCATATGTGCTGAGAAAAAACTTTGCACAGGCTCAAGATTATGCTACATCGAAGTATTGGCATGTCTGTATACGACACAATGGGTACGTTCCACTTAATGCCCGCAACGCCCTCGACCGCGACTGCTGAAATTCCCGTTCCACTAACGCAAAAAGGCCGCGGGCGTTATAGGCGAAAGTTATAGGTGGAACGCACATAAGAGCGCTGTATGTTCCCAATATGGCGGCTTGAAGTGAAAACGTGTAGTTTGGAGTAAATATTTCGCATGGATTGGAGTAAAATTTAATCTAACATGGATTCCCGTGAATTTATGGTTGCGTTAGGATAAGCAGTTTTTGTATCACTGACTTATACAGAGTGACATCACACTTATATACAATAACACATCATGGTATACATTATATAAGAAAATAAATTGGAAAATTTCAATAATATTTTTGATTTCTTTTTCAATTACAATTTTTTTTTTTTAATTTGTATTGATTTGAAGTGTTCAGGTTCAAGTTTCAATATTAAAATTTCGAATGTTGAATTTCAAGTTTCATTAAAAAGAAATATTTTTAATTTTAAGTCATAAAAATAGTATAATAAATAAATGGTATTATATGTGAATACTATATTTTTTTATTACATGCATGTGAAAACTTACGCTATCACTTTTTAGTTTTTTAAAAATAGTCTTGTAGAACCCGAAAACTCGAATTTTTTGTTCCATTTTAAACTTACCTTCATGACAAGTATATTAGATCACTGTATGCAGTGTCTAAAACTATGCAAAGTGTTGTCACAATCGTTTGAATGGTTATGACATGATGCTCAAAAATACAAACAACTGGAGAAGCGAAAAATTCTGCAAAACCGTTTTATTTCATGAAACACGTAAAAAAAAGAGCTTAAACAATAAAACTAATTACTTCTTATCAACTGACTTAGAAAGTAACGCAAGCATTTTCTCGTCCATTTCTAAGCGCTCTTTATGCCGTTTAGCACGCGCTTCCTCCTCTTCCGATTTTTGCCGGAGTCTCTTTTTCAGAAGGGAGGCCACATTTTCTTTCATTTTCCGGCTGGCGGGTGACTCTGAAAAATGAAAAATGTATATAAAATATGAACTTACAAATAGTTACTAATAAATGAAATTGATAAACATACCAGATGACACTTCGCTCTCTGATTCCTGACTTATTTGCATGGACACTCCTGACGAAGAACCTACAGCCACCGGCGAAGACCAGGCTTTAGATTGGAAAATAGTATTCATTTTCTACAAAAGATGCATGTAATTTAGTGCAAGAAATAAAATAAGTTTAGAATACAAATATCAACATATAGATTTTATTGTTACTTCATAAAACAGGCATGTTCGCCTGTCATTGCCGGATTTATTGTTGTGGTCTTTGACACTTTTATGTCTTTTTTAAACTGCGCATTTTGGCTGCGCACTGAGATCCAGTGATCATGGGTATTTTTGTTCTCATTGCTTCCGCAAGGTCTTTCCAATTTTTTTTTTGGGAAAACTTCCCGCTGGAGAATTTCTCCTCTCTTTCTACATATGTATCGAGGAGCAAGAGCACCATCTCCGTAGTCCAACGATATAATCCTGGAATGACTATGGCATATTAGAAATTATCGTTCGCATTAATCAATCTAGATTATAGGCTGTAGATACTACAGATAGATTTACGTACCAGTATCTTCGGTGGTAACAGTATCCCCCTGCTGCGCTGATGATTGCGAGTGACCAACATTTCCCTCTATATTTGCTAAATCAAAAGTAAAGAAAGTGTAATTATTATTTCATTTTTGACCCTCTATTAGACGCGCCATAAAAACTTTTACAGCTTTTTGATGAGTTCAAAAAATTTGTATATAGATATATTCAAATTGTTCAAATATATTCAAATATATATTCAAATTGTTTAATAGAAAACCGAGCTTACATACCACTATCATTATTGTCACCATCTCCCTGCTGCGATTGTAGTCTCTGCTGCCCTTTCTTTTAACGCAGCATTCATTAATGCGGCTGCGAATTGTAAATCTGAAATAAGAAACTTAATTCTTTTGGAAATGTATTAGAAAATAACTTGATGAAAATACATGAACGTTAATGAACAAAACTATCGCAAGAAATGGTTAGAATTGAATTGAACAAGATCTTAAATAATTATTTATATTCATATTTAAAAAATATAAAGTATTATTTGTTCCGTTCTTTGCAACAAATAGAATATTGGGGTTCGAAAATACCTCACGCACCCAACAAAAAGTTCATTGAGGTTAGGTTAAGAAAATATATTTTTTTCCCCAACAAAAGTTATTCGATTAAGAAATATCATTTTATGTGTAAAATTAAGGAACCACTTACCATTTTCAGCACGTCTCGCATCCTCCACTGACACTGTCACTTCGACTGCAATGTCAGTTTCGGAATTGTAAAGAGTAATTTGTTTCGTCCCCATCGTTGTTCTTCCAAATTCGCGCCACGTTTTGGTGAAAGCCCACTCTGACCCACCAATAGGTTTGTTCGTGCTAGCTGCACTTTCTGCACTTTCTACACGTTTTTTTGGAATTTATATTACTATATATTACAAAAGTGTAGAAGTGCAGCTAGCACGAACAAACCTAATATCGTGTGGGCGAAGTAGGCGCGACGTGGTCGCGAACAGTGACGTCATCTATGACGTTGAACGATCGCTCGCGACGACCACGGGCCTTAGGTGGAACGATACTGAGGGTGTTACAATCGTTGTGGGCGTTAAGTGGAACGTACCCAATGAAAGGCCTCTTGACGCCTTCTGAGCTTGTGATTGGCCATTCCGTTTCATCTTTCTCTACCTATACCACGCAAAGTCTGAACGGAGTTTTTGAAGTGAGAATAAGTGCTTATACGCGAGACGTGTTTGTGGATAAATTCGGGAAAAAAAAAATATGTCGCGATCTGTGAATAAATATAATAGTTCGAAGTACCCATACCGCGGAAAGTCTGAATGGAATTTTCGAAGTGAGAAGTGCTTACACGGGTCGTGTTGTGGATAAATTCGGGGAAAAAAATTATTTCGCGGTCTATGAATAAATTTATTCACAGATCGCGAAATAATCTTGGATCGTACGCGTACGATCCAAAAATGATTTCTTTAATATAAATTCAATGACAGCAATTTAGAGTTTCATTCAGATTCACGTATTTTTTTATTCTTTTCCCCCTTTCGATCGCGACTAATTATAATCTCGTGGCTTAAACAGTATTGAAAATATGAATGTTTTTTCACGAACAGTTATGAGGTCATAAATATCGTGGTTAGATTCGATCGACTCTTGGTTACAGTAATGATAAGAAAGTGATGGTGTGAAAATAGTCAAATGCTTTTAATCAACTTTCGAACAGTGCTGAAATGAATATGCATTTTTTTTATCATTGTTAACCCTGCAGTTTTTATTTTCCACACTTAACTCTATGACGGAATTTCTCTTTCGCGATTAAATGTTCCTCGTATAAGATTTCTTGAGAAATCATTCTTTTCGATTCGTTGATAACTATGAAATGGTATATGTTGAACTGTTAATCACGATTGGTGTGAATCGATATAAATTTGGAAAAGAAACTCTATAAAACTAATAATGAGTGTCAAAAAAATGTATATGGCAAAGTTTGTTATTATCATGCTGAGTTTTGAGCAGTGTTTAATAAATATTTTTTTTAACTCTACACGGTTGACAATTTATTTTATTGGTCCCTTTCCTCTTTATTATAAAATGTTCCTCGCTTGCGATAATAAAAATTTGTACATCATAAAATATTCCTTGCATGATAATTGTTGGTCCATTTCAAAAGATTTTCGACGTCGTTTTTCTATCCAAAATATGGTGTAGATCATCTAGCGTTTGATGAATTAATTGTCAAATACACTGTCAACCTGCATCTGGATATATATGGATGCATCTGGATGATAACCGTAGTAAGTAATGATATATCTTTATGTCAAAATGGCTCGTATAATATATCTTTATGTCAAAAGACTATGGCGGTATATACTCCATATCCTATGAAAATTTGTATCTTTGGATTGCAATGAAAGCCTATAGACTCTGGAAATTCTGTGAAGCTACAAATGTACCAAGTATTTCCACTTTTTGGCTCCGATTGTACCATTATGAATTGAACATTTCGTTATGAAAATTCTTCGGTTGCTCATTTGTCAATGGGATCAAAAATATTGTCTTCGGAACACCATGGATATAAGCAAAATTTCAGAATTTTGTTTGGCTCAATATGATATATATTTTTTCACATCCCCGCTTTAGTTGTAGCATAATGAATTTTAAAAAACTGTTTCAGAAAGTCTTCCGATGTGTTTTTTCTGACATTATCAAAATTTATATCTTTGGATTGCAACGAATACCTACAAACTTTGGAAATTGTGTGAAGCGACAAATGTACCAAATACTTCTACTTTTTGCCTCCGATTTTAGCATTATGAATTGAACTTTTGTTATGAAAATTCTTCGGTTGCTCATTTGTCAAAGGGATCAAAATTATTGTCTTCGGAACGCCATGAATATATGCAGAATTTCAGAATTTTGTATGGCTCAATATGCGCTCTATTTTTTCACTTCACCATTTTAGTTGTAACATTATGAATTTTGAAAAATTGTTTCAGGAAGTCTTCCGATGTGCTTTTACTGATATTATCAAAATTTGTATAATTGAATTGCAATGGATACCTACAGACTTTGAAAATTCTGTGAAGCGACAAATGTGCCAAGTATTTTCCCTTGTGCTCATTTGTCGATGGGTTAAGAATTGCTGGCTTCAGAATGCCATGCATACATGCAAAATTTCAGAATTTTGTTGGGCCCAATGTGCGCTACATTTTTTCAATTCCCTAATTTAGTTGTAGCATAATGAATTTTGAAAAATTGTTTCAGGAAGTCTTCTGATGTTTTTTTACTGATATTATCAAAATTTGTATCATTGGATTGCAACGGATACCTACAGACGTTGGCAATTCTGTAAAGCAACAAATGTACCAAGTATTTCCAATTTTTGGCTCCGATTGTGGCATTAAGAATTAAAAATTTTGTTATGAAAATTCTGCGGTTGCTCATTTGTCAATGGGATCAAAATTATTGTCTTCGGAACGCCATGAATATATGCAAAATTTCAGAATTTCATTCGGCTCTATTGAGCTATATTTTTTCACTTCCCCACTTTAGTTGTAGCATAATAAATTTTGAAAAATTGTTTTAGGAAGTCTTCTGATGTGTTTTTATTGATGTTATCAAAATTTGTATCATTTAATTGCAACAGATACGTACAGACTTTGAAATATGTGTGAAGTAACAAGTGTGCCCAATATTTCCACTTTTTTGCTGGAATAGTGGCATTATTAGGAATTGAAAATTTTATTATGAAAATTCTTCGGTTGCTCATTTTTGGATGGGATTAAAATTTGGCTTCGAAAAGTAATGGCAACATGCAAAATTCATAAACTTTATTGAGCCCAATGTGTGGTATGCTTGAGTTGTGGCATGATTAATTCAAAAAATTGTCAGAAAGTCTTTGGTTCCTTTTTTCTGGAAGTATAAAAATTTGTTTCATTGGAACGCACGGTATACTTGAAAACTTTGGAAATTTCCTGGAGCAACATGTGTGCTCAGTATTTCTACTTTTTGCCTCCTATTGTGGCATAATGAATTGAAAAATATTTTCAAAAAGATTTGCTCTACGGATGCTCTGGTTGTGATGGTACGAAAATTTGCACGAAGATAATGCACCTGGTACAACTCAACTCGATCCATTTTCTTGGGCACAGTACTGATCTAAGTTTGCCCGCTTTGTTGAATTTATTGTTTTAAAATATCCATAACATACTTTCTGAACTTTTCAAAATTCAAAGATAATATTAAAATATCTGTAAGTTCCAGTTTTGAGGCTTTCACAGCCATTATTGTTATAAATATCAAAATTTGCATCAAAATTTGTATCATGGGAATGTAGCCGATACCTACAAACTTTTAACATTTTGTGAAGCGCCAAGTATTTCCACTTTTTGTCTCTGATTGTGGCATTATGAATTGAAAAAATTATTACAAAAAGTCTTCGGCTGCTCATTTTTAGATGGGATTGAAATTTCTGTCCTTGCAACGCAATATATACATCCAAATTTTCTGAACTTTGTTGCGCTTAAAGTGCACTATGTTTTTTCACTTTTCCACCTTAGTTATAGCATAATAAATTTAAAAAGTTGTTTCAGAAAGTCTTCGGGTGCTCTTCTTCTGATAGTATCAAAATTTGTATCATTGGAATGTAGCCGATATCTACAAATTTTGACCGTTTTGTGAAGAGGAGACATGTGTGCTAAGTATTTCCACTTTTTAGTTCTGATTATAGCATAATAAATTGAAAAAGTTTTATTCTAAACGCTTTCCTCTACAGTCGCTTTGGTTTGTTCAATATATTGTTTTGGAGTTCCCATAACATACTATTTGAACTTTTCTATATTCAATGAGAATATTGAAATAGTTGTAACTTTTTATTTCCATGGTAGTAACTTCTTCAATGGTATTGAAAAATAATCATGATTCCACCTTGTTAATAAAAATAAGAATGAAAAAATGCGTGAACTTTTTTCACAATAGATTCGATATGTTTTCTCTAAACATACGTGAAACTGGTTTTTTATTTTATCATTAATCAAAAATGAAAAATTTCGAAAAAAATCGCCCCATTTTTATCAACAAGCTGAAATAAGCGTAATATTTTTTACTACAAATCTACAAATATAACAAGGAGATACTGCTATTTAATATGTTTCTTTGATAAACACAAATTCAAATAGCTACAAATTCTATGGAAAAGTTCTGACTCTTCTAATCTTGCTCTCAAAAGCTTTGTAAATTTTTGTATCAGACTCCCAGTTCCCGACTTATTTTAACCTGATTCCAGAAAGGTAAATAGAAATGTCAAAAAAATTTCACTGGCTCGAGAATAAAAAAAATGCCAAATTGAAAATTCCAAAACACGTGCCCCTTTATTTCATGGGGAAAAAACCTGACTCGAAGTAGAAGGGGTCAGGGTTTGGAAATGAAAAAGCGATAATTTCCCAATATAACCTTTTTCTAATCTATATAAAGCGAGATGTTTGAAAAGAAAGAGAAAAAACGAATCATATCACGCATAAAAATCCCCCTCGCGGAAGAAACCTGGACAAGTACATTTGTTGACCGCCGTTCCCATATTTTTCCACGAATATACATACACCTCAAATACCTGTTCTCGCAAATATCCCTGAGAAAATCAAATCCTATCAAAAAGTAGGAAAAGTGACCACTCTCAAAAAATGTATCAAATAAATTCAAATCACACAAAACAAAATGAGTTAATCCTCACGAAAATCTAAGGTTGGGTTTCGCAAAAAGTTATAAAATAAATTGAGAATACAAGGCCATTCTGAAATTCGCAGAAGAACTGATTTTCTTGTAAATTTCTGACGGCGAAAAGCAACGCATGCAACGAAAAGCACCTCCAATTTGATTTTCACTTGAATGAGCAATTTTAATAAAAAGTTATGGGCCGGACAAGTACTCTGTGCGTATACGCTCAACGTACGGTGGTGAACGTTCATCAAATTATTACCAATCAAACAAAACTGTGCTATCATGTACAGACATAAATTAAAGTTTTTTTTTAACATTACAAAAGCACGGGATCTTATGCGAAACTTCCTGTTCCTGCTTGTTTTTCGTTATTTTAGCCACGGCGCAGGCAATGTTGTTTCATTAGGTCATATAAGTAAATACTATTTGGCAACATTGGTCACGCCATAGCCAAAACAAAAGTAGCTATTCGACTTAGGAGATCCCAGAAGCAATGCACCAACCGCATGCCCTACGTTGCCGGTACGTCCATATTGATATCTTCTCAGTCATCAAAGAAATACTTGTCCTAGTACTGATATCAAAAATTTTACTGCTGCACGTAACTTAGATGTCGATCTTTTTTCATTTTTTTCTAGACTATTGATACGTCTTACACACCAATTATAAGTGGTGTTTTTCTCATCTTGATAATGCTGATATTTTAATGTTTTGATTCTTGTTTTGTTCTGTGGAAATAAATTCAAAGTAACATTTATTGTGAAGTCTGGTTTTTTGGCCGGATATTTCGTGATCTATACAGTTGGTTTACCTCCGGAATATGAATAAAATTAGTAAACATAAAAAAAAAAAAATTAAGTGGGGTTTCGGACTTTTTGTGATATCATAGGGAAACGAGGGACCACTAATGTACTTGTCCAAGTTTTTTTCCCCTGGGAGGGGATTTTTGCTATTTGATATTAATATCTTCAATGATTTTTCATCTTTTGGATGCACGCGTAACTATAAATTTAATCGTATAATACGGAGAAGTCTGTCAATTTCGAGGAGGAAGTGATTTTTGACGCAGCGTCACGTGGAAGGAAAGAACAAACGATAGAGCACACACTTTTGCAAACCAAAAAATTTCGCTCAAAATCAAGCGTGCAAATACTCTTGATTATGTTCCGTATTTCGTTTTTTCTTTGCGCGAGTCACATAATCGCTTATTTAATTAGGTATTAAGTTGAGAGCATCCGTCAAACCTCAATGGGCTCGGTGAATATTTCGCACCGGATTGGGCAGTGATATGAGGCGAGACCGTCCCATCGCCAACCGTAAGGAATTCCCAAATGTGTGAGCCCCAGTCTCACCACCCGGGCTAAATCAGTATTGAATAACTTCTTTGAGCCTTTTCCCCAAATAATCTTATCTTTGTAGATGAATTTATCTGAATATACAGCGGTATTGCTCTCCTCAAGTGCCTCGTTGTAATTGTTCGAAGTATCGTTGGTAAGCGCTAAGTCACCAAGGAATATCGGGTTTTTTGTATCCGTAAAACGTTCGATTATTCTGTTGTCTAAAAGAGTCATACAAGTTTTCCTTTTTCTCAACAATTTTTCTTTTTACATTTGTTCGAGAGGTCGAAGACCGAGTAATTTCATTCCTTTTGCTGGAACGTTCTTGGACACTGGAGAGAAGCAATCTTTAAGATCCCACATCTTCCGGTTCCCCCTTGACCTCAAGCTCCCTCAAAGTTTTGTTGACCATGTGGTTGCATCGAGAAGCACTTTTAAGTATTAAAAAAAAGAAAAACAAAAACATTCTCAAAACCATATTTTAATTAGTAAAACATTTTTGAACGGTTTTTTAAGGGAGAAATTTTGAATATGAAACACAAAAAAATTGAGCGAGCTTACCGCAGTTCAAAACGATACTTCGCTAAATGGCACGGCTACAGTGTACGGTACGAAGAAATAATCGTCGAATTGCTTGATTTTCGTAACGAGATCGTTTACGATCGGTTCTCTCAACATTGATGGTTCGCACTGGCTCGCCAATTTAGTTCCAAGTTTGATTAGAAAAAAAAAATAATAATTCATCCGCGATTTTTGGATAAACAATTTTTGCATAAGTGCCAAAACTTCGGCAAATCGAATTAGACATCCATCAAGAACTATGATTACTTTTGCTGAATTTTTCAAAGAAGATAATTTATGACCTATGCATACTAAGGGAATTCTTTGTTTCTCACGTTTTAATAAATTATTTTTGCATAATAGAGAAAACTATAACGCCACGAAATCTTGTTCACATTTAGACCATTTTTATCAATATAACCAATAAGATTCATTAAAAAATTTTATTGGCTCTCTCCGTCAATACCCAAATTAAGTGCAATATTCCAATTAAAGCCATAATCTCGAAACCCTTTTTGTTTCAAATCGTGAATAATGACCGCTGAAGTTCCAAGGCTATCGAAGTTGTTGTCATGCGGGTCGAGAGGTACCTTGGTCGCTGATATTTATCGAGTTATATTATCGGTCAGTCTGCAGAAAAAACACTTTAGCTCGTGCAATATTGATAAAAATAACTTCAATTAATATTTGAAGCATTTTCTCTAAAACTGAGAAATACAATTTTAATTTTCCACAGGGAAGCTTAGAATTTTTATTATTCGTATTTTATTATCGAAAATCAATCAAATATTCAAAACATAAATGACTATTAGGTCAATAATTACTTAATGTTTTTTCCGAATTTAAATTCGGATTTTTTTTTCCTGCAATTTTTGAATGTTTTTCTTATGAAATTTTTATTGATTTATCCATTAATCCATTAATTATTAGTAAAAAAAAAATTACAAATTATCGTTGCTTACTGAGCGAATTAATTTGTGTTTCTCGCATAGCGTCTCGAGCCTCGTTCAAAAAATCACTGAGGAAAACAGCGGTGCCTTTTCTCGTGCTTATACCACGTATTTTACCAAATTTAACTTGACGTATTTTGTTGATGAAAGGTTGTTTTTCAAGAATAGTGACCAAATTTGTAAAATGGTCACTCTGCGAATTCTCCAAAATGTAGTGCACAAGATCGAAAATAGATTTTTCGTATCGATCAATGATAGCGGCGATGTCTCTGGTCAAATAAAGAGTTGAGTCACCGCTCTTAATTATGGGAATGTTTCGATTCTTATTAATGACCACATTTTTCTTTTTTCTGCATTGATTTTCAAGGTTCAGGGTGATCCATTTTTTGATTGAGTATCTGAAAGAATGTCGAACAATGATAACATGTGAGTTACTGTTTTTTGATAACTTGAATTTCGGAAAATTACACTGCTTCGGATTCGCAAATACTGTACAAAATCATTTTTCCCTGATATTATTATCTCAAAAATGAATGATTGATTTCATTCACAGTCCTTTTCATTACAAAAGCGTGCTCGTATCTACGACATATGGTATCAAAATTGAACTTAGATAACATTTCTTTTCTGAATCATAAACTTCGAGGTATTAAAACATTTGAAATCTTCAGAATTTTTCTAAATTAAAAACTAAATTTCCAAAACAAATCAATTTCTTCCTACATTAGGAAAGAAATCGAGCAATTTTGAAAATAAAATTGAAAATTCGAATTCAACAATTTGGGATTTCTCGAGAGATAACATTATTATTTCTATATTCTCCTTTGAACTTCTCAATCGATGTTTTTATTGAAAAAATACAAAATTTCGCCCTTAATGATCGATACAAAGCGAAATATTTGTTAATGAACGATTAGAAGGGTTTAATAAAATGAAATCAAGTGCTGCAGGTACGAGGAGAACACTGAGGAACAAAATACGAGACACAATTTAAAAAAAAAATATGTACATTAGACTCTATTTTGATATTTTATTCGTCACCTTGTTACTGACATAAGCTTCGTAATGGCGCTCCCAATGAGTATCGATTAATCTCTCTTTTATCTTTCTATTATTTTCATGGTGTTATATTATTTCTCTTATTTTATTGTTATTACTATTACCATGATCATTATATTGTTTATGAATATTATCATTCTGTACAAATTATTCGTTATTTAGAAATTTCTGTAATTGCCTCAATGTACCAAGGCGTAATAAACTCAATGAATCTCTTTTGAAATAAAAAAAGAATTATTTTAACATTAATTCACTACTTATACCGTTGTCGACACTCGTGAATGGACCGTGGATTATGACGAAGGTATCAAACTCGATAAGGCTCTGAACTTTTAGATGCATCTTTGGTATTTCTGTCTCAATTGCTTCATCGTGTGGATCGTCCGGCAGGGATACAACTCTATTCTTTATATGTCTATTCTTAAATAACTCTATGCTGCACATCTCTATTCCTCTACATCTCTATTCTTAAATATCTCTATTCTAAATAACTCTGTGGTTAATTAAACTGTATTCGTAAATAACTCTATTCTTAAATATCTCTATGCGTAATTATCTCTATTCCTGAACATCTCTATGCTTAAATATCTCTATTCGTAAATATCTCTTATCTCCTACATCTCTATTCTTATATATCTCTATTCTTAAATATGGTTAAAGACAACTCTATTCTGTTACATCTCTATTCCAACTCATCTCCATTCCAAGACATCTCTATGCTTGATAAAAATAATTGACAATCAAGCTGTATATTATAATAAATTATCGGCGGTCGAAATAGTAGAGCGAATAAAATTTTATAGGCTGATCGACTAAGAAATTGAACTCTCAGATCTTGGCATAACTATTACATGTTTTTGTAAAATTTAGATTATTTAATTGAATATTATTATGTATTTGAATGATCATAGCAATTGCATTTGAAGAGACAGAATCAATGTTTCGGCGGTATTTCGACCCGTTCATAGAATCATAGAATCATAGCGTGGTGACTTAATGCAAAATCTCGAGTATCGATACTCACCACGCTATGATTCTATGATTCTATGAACAGGTCGAAATACCGCCGAAACATTTATTCTGTCTCTTCAAATGCAATTGTTATGATCATTAAAATACATAATAATATTCAATTAAATAATTTAAATTTTACAAAAACATGTAATAGTTATGCCAAGATCTGAGAGTTCAATTTCTCCGTCGATCAGTCCATAAAATTTTATTCGCTCTACTATTACGACCGCCGAAAATTTATCATAATATACAGCTTGATTGTCAATTATTTTTATCAAGCATAGAGATGTCTTGGAATGGAGATGAGTTGGAATAGAGATGTATCAGAATAAAGTTGTCTTTAACCGTATTTAAGAATAGAGATATATAAGAATAGAGATGTAGGAGATAAGAGATATTTACGAATAGAGATATTTAAGCATAGAGATGTTCAGGAATAGAGATAATTACGCATAGAGATATTTAAGAATAGAGTTATTTACGAATACAGTTTAATTAACCACAGAGTTATTCAGAATAGAGATATTTAAGAATAGAGATGTAGAGGAATAGAGATGTGCAGCATAGAGTTATTTAAGAATAGAGATATAAAGTATAGAGTTGTATCCCTGCCGATCGTCCTCGATTGAGCTGCGCTTAATCACGGTAAGATAGAACGAGCACTCGATCTCGCACGGTGAGGATTCTTTCTCTTTGAAAGTCACGATCTAAAGAACTTTTGATTGAAAGAATTAGTTCGAGAATATTCAATTAATCGTTTAATTCAAAGCATCGAGCTTTGGCTCAAAAAATATAAATAATCAATTCACCGACCAGTAGATACTATATACACTCTCGAATGTCGCTTTTCCCCGTTGCGAATTTTCTAGCTAATATTTTCTCGTTAATAAAAACAATATAATGGCACAAATACAGTCCACGTGCAAATCATTAATTAAAACTGCATTCCGAAGCATTCGCTGACACTTTGTTTGTTTATTAATTGATCGTTTGTCAACCACAGGTGTCCAGCACCGCTGCAGCTGATTTCAGATGCACTGCGCACATAAACTGCGCACATGCACTGCGCATACCGGAAGTGCTCGGATCCTAGGGTAAATCGCACACTGAATAATTATTTAATATCAATTAAAATATTAACTCTCAAACGATTTTGTTTGACTCTCAAACTCTCTCAAACGATTAAAAAAAAATGAAACGTCTAAGTCCATTATTTCAGGAGATAAAAAAAATTGGGGCCAAGTTCACACCAAAAAATAAAGGGCGCATTCGACTTGGACGCCGACAACGTTAATAACGTTACTTACCGTTCGACTTGGCGCTGAAACGTTTACAAACGTTTAGATGGGAACACTTCCCGACGTCCGTGTTGAACGCATCCATAGAGAATCGTTGTTTGTCCTATTATGGTCTGCACCGCGTTATGTCTGAGTTCTTTGACCGCGTGTTCTTCTCTTCTCATAACAAAGATGAAATTCAGCGTCGATTTGGAGGATCCAGTTTCAAAAGCAGTATACAATATCTTAGTAACTGCAGAAGAGGCAAAACGATTAAAATGTGGTAAGTCGTTGTTATTTACTTTTGAGGTTATGTTATCGTGTTTGATTGTTTCTTTTCTTGTCGAATGGCAATTTCATTTCTTCCTTGGGCTTATTATTCCCTTGACGCATGGTTTTATTAATAATTTTCATCCATTAATTTTAGATAAGAAGTTTCGCGAACTGAAAATAAAAGAAGCTCGAGAATTAGCTTATAGCATGGATGGTATGTGCTAAGAAAGTTTTACACAGAATTCACAGCTTTTTTGGATATAAGGTTGTTTTAAAGGAATAATTCCTTCTTGTGGTGGACAATATATGTTTTCAATAATTTCTTGCAACAATCTTTTAATTACATTGGTCTTTCGCAGACGATAGTGGATATGTAGAGCGGTTAGACCCTGCATTAGATGATGCTGAAGTTTCCATCGTTGGAAAAAAACGAAATTGAAAATTTTTCAAAGTTAACTTGGTAACTTTTTTATTTCGCGAATCATTTAGGATGGTCAAAAGAATGAGGGTCACAAAGTTTCACCAGGGTCGCAGCTCCGGAAAGAAGTATTTAAGGGGGTTAAAGTCTTGAAAAAATTCTACCACCCATGCTATGGAACTCGGTAACTTTTTTATTTCACGAAGCGTTAGAACGACCGAAAGGGAAGTTACAAAAAAATTGGCGAAAAATTTGCAGCTCCGGAAAAGAGTATTTAAGGGGGTTAAAGTTTTGAAACAATTCTACCACACACGCTATGGAACTTGGTAACTTTTTTATTTCACGAATCATTAGAATGATCGAAAGAGAAGTTACAAAAAAATTGGCGAAAAATTTGCAGCTCCGGAAAAGAGTATTTAAGGGGGTTAAAGTTTTGAAACAATTCTACCACCCACGCTATGGAACTTGGTAACTTTTTTATTTCACGAATCGTTAGAATGATCGAAAGAGAAGTCACGCAAAAATTAGCGAAAAATTTGCAGCCCCGGAAAGGAGTATTTAAGGGGGTTGAAATTTTGAATAAATTCCACCACCCACGCTATGGAACTTTGCAACTTTTTTATTTCATGAATCGTTATAATGACCAAAAGAGAAGTTAGAAAAAAATTGGCGAAAAATTTGCAGCCCCGGAAAAGAGTATTTAAGCGGGTTGAAGTCGAAACAATTCTTCCACCCACGCTATGGAACTTGGTAACTTTTTTATTTCGCGAATCATTTAGGATAGTCAAAAGAATGAGGGTCACAAAGTTTCACCAGCGTCGCAGCTCCGGAAAGAAGTATTTAAGGGGGTTAAAGTCTTGAAAAAATTCTACCACCCATGCTATGGAACTCGGTAACTTGTTTATTTCAGGAAGCGTTAGAACGACCGAAAGGGAAGTTACAAAAAAATTAGCGAAAAATTTGCAGCTCCGGAAAAGAGTATTTAAGGGGGTTAAAGTTTTGAAACAATTCTACCACCCACGCTATGGAACTTGGTAACTTTTTTATTTCACGAATCGTTAGAATGATCGAAAGAGAAGTCACAAAAAAATTGGCGAAAAATTTGCAGCTCCGGAAAAGAGTATTTAAGGGGGTTAAAGTTTTGAAACAATTCTACCACCCACGCTATGGAACTTGGCAACTTTTTTATTTCACGAATCGTTAGAATGATCGAAAGAGAAGTCACGAAAAAATTAGCGAAAAATTTGCAGTCCCGGAAAGGAGTATTTAAGGGGGTTGAAATGTTGAATAAATTCCACCACCCACGCTATGGAACTTGGTAACTTTTTTATTTCATGAATCGTTATAATGACCAAAAGAGAAGTTAGAAAAAAATTGGCGAAAAATTTGCAGCCCCGGAAAAGAGTATTTAAGGGGGTTGAAGTCGAAACAATTTTTCCACCCACGCTATGGAACTTGGTAACTTTTTTATTTCGCGAATCATTTAGGATGGTCAGAAGAATGAGGGTCACAAAGTTTCACCAGGGTCGCAGCTCCGGAAAGAAGTATTTAAGGGGGTTAAAGTCTTGAAAAAATTCTACCACCCATGCTATGGAACTTGGTAACTTTTTTATTTCGCGAATCATTTAGGATAGTCAAAAGAATGAGGGTCACAAAATTTCACCAGGGTCGCAGCTCCGGAAAGAAGTATTTAAGGGGGTTAAAGTCTTGAAAAAATTCTACCACCCATGCTATGGAACTTGGTAACTTTTTTATTTCACGAAGCGTTAGAACGACCGAAAGCAAAGTTACAAAAAAAATGGCGAAAAATTTGCAGCTCCGGAAAAGAGTATTTAAGGGGGTTAAAGTTTTGAAACAATTCTACCACCCACGCTATGGAACTTGGTAACTTTTTTATTTCACGAATCATTAGAATGATCGAAAGAGAAGTTACAAAAAAATTGGCGAAAAATTTGCAGCTCCGGAAAAGAGTATTTAAGGGGGTTAAAGTTTTGAAACAATTCTACCACCCACGCTATGGAACTTGGTAACTTTTTTATTTCACGAATCGTTAGAATGATCGAAAGAGAAGTTACGAAAAAATTAGCGAAAAATTTGCAGTCCCGGAAAGGAGTATTTAAGGGGGTTGAAATGTTGAATAAATTCCACCACCCACGCTATGGAACTTGGTAACTTTTTTATTTCATGAATCGTTATAATGACCAAAAGAGAAGTTAGAAAAAAATTGGCGAAAAATTTGCAGCCCCGGAAAAGAGTATTTAAGGGGGTTGAAGTCGAAACAATTTTTCCACCCACGCTATGGAACTTGGTAACTTTTTTATTTCGCGAATCATTTAGGATGGTCAGAAGAATGAGGGTCACAAAGTTTCACCAGGGTCGCAGCTCCGGAAAGAAGTATTTAAGGGGGTTAAAGTCTTGAAAAAATTCTACCACCCATGCTATGGAACTTGGTAACTTTTTTATTTCGCGAATCATTTAGGATAGTCAAAAGAATGAGGGTCACAAAATTTCACCAGGGTCGCAGCTCCGGAAAGAAGTATTTAAGGGGGTTAAAGTCTTGAAAAAATTCTACCACCCATGCTATGGAACTTGGTAACTTTTTTATTTCACGAAGCGTTAGAACGACCGAAAGCAAAGTTACAAAAAAATTGGCGAAAAATTTGCAGCTCCGGAAAAGAGTATTTAAGGGGGTTAAAGTTTTGAAACAATTCTACCACCCACGCTATGGAACTTGGTAACTTTTTTATTTCACGAATCATTAGAATGATCGAAAGAGAAGTTACAAAAAAATTGGCGAAAAATTTGCAGCTCCGGAAAAGAGTATTTAAGGGGGTTAAAGTTTTGAAACAATTCTACCACCCACGCTATGGAACTTGGTAACTTTTTTATTTCACGAATCGTTAGAATGATCGAAAGAGAAGTCACGAAAAAATTAGCGAAAAATTTGCAGCCCCGGAAAGGAGTATTTAAGGGGGTTGAAATTTTGAATAAATTCCACCACCCACGCTATGGAACTTGGTAACTTTTTTATCTCATGAATCGTTATAATGACCAAAAGAGAAGTTAGAAAAAAATTGGCGAAAAATTTGCAGCCCCGGAAAAGAGTATTTAAGGGGGTTGAAGTCGAAACAATTCTTCCACCCACGCTATGGAACTTGGTAACTTTTTTATTTCGCGAATCATTTAGGATAGTCAAAAGAATGAGGGTCACAAAGTTTCACCAGGGTCGCAGCTCCGGAAAGAAGTATTTAAGGGGGTTAAATTCTTGAAAAAATTCTACCACCCATGCTATGGAACTCGGTAACTTTTTTATTTCACGAAGCGTTAGAACGAACGAAAGGGAAGTTACAAAAAAATTGGCGAAAAATTTGCAGCTCCGGAAAAGAGTATTTAAGGGGGTTAAAGTTTTGAAACAATTCTACCACCCACGCTATGGAACTTGGTAACTTTTTTATTTCACGAATCGTTAGAATGATCGAAAGAGAAGTTACAAAAAAATTGGCGAAAAATTTGCAGCTCCGGAAAAGAGTATTTAAGGGGGTTAAAGTTTTGAAACAATTCTACCACCCACGCTATGGAAATTGGTAACTTTTTTATTTCACGAATCGTTAGAATAATCGAAAGATAAGTCACGAAAAAATTAGCGAAAAATTTGCAGCCCCGGAAAGGAGTATTTAAGGGAGTTGAAATCTTGAATAAATTCCACCACCCACGCTATGGAACTTGGTAACTTTTTTATTTCATGAATCGTTATAATGACCAAAAGAGAAGTTAGAAAAAAATTGGCGAAAAATTTGCAGCCCCGGAAAAGAGTATTTAAGGGGGTTGAAGTCGAAACAATTCTACCACCCACGCTATGGAACTTGGTAACTTTTTTATTTCACGAATCGTTAGAATGATCGAAAGAGAAGTCACAAAAAAATTGGCGAAAAATTTGCAGCTCCGGAAAAGAGTATTTAAGGGGGTTAAAGTTTTGAAACAATTCTACCACCCACGCTATGGAACTTGGCAACTTTTTTATTTCACGAATCGTTAGAATGATCGAAAGAGAAGTCACGAAAAAATTAGCGAAAAATTTGCAGTCCCGGAAAGGAGTATTTAAGGGGGTTGAAATGTTGAATAAATTCCACCACCCACGCTATGGAACTTGGTAACTTTTTTATTTCATGAATCGTTATAATGACCAAAAGAGAAGTTAGAAAAAAATTGGCGAAAAATTTGCAGCCCCGGAAAAGAGTATTTAAGGGGGTTGAAGTCGAAACAATTTTTCCACCCACGCTATGGAACTTGGTAACTTTTTTATTTCGCGAATCATTTAGGATGGTCAGAAGAATGAGGGTCACAAAGTTTCACCAGGGTCGCAGCTCCGGAAAGAAGTATTTAAGGGGGTTAAAGTCTTGAAAAAATTCTACCACCCATGCTATGGAACTTGGTAACTTTTTTATTTCGCGAATCATTTAGGATAGTCAAAAGAATGAGGGTCACAAAATTTCACCAGGGTCGCAGCTCCGGAAAGAAGTATTTAAGGGGGTTAAAGTCTTGAAAAAATTCTACCACCCATGCTATGGAACTTGGTAACTTTTTTATTTCACGAAGCGTTAGAACGACCGAAAGCAAAGTTACAAAAAAAATGGCGAAAAATTTGCAGCTCCGGAAAAGAGTATTTAAGGGGGTTAAAGTTTTGAAACAATTCTACCACCCACGCTATGGAACTTGGTAACTTTTTTATTTCACGAATCATTAGAATGATCGAAAGAGAAGTTACAAAAAAATTGGCGAAAAATTTGCAGCTCCGGAAAAGAGTATTTAAGGGGGTTAAAGTTTTGAAACAATTCTACCACCCACGCTATGGAACTTGGTAACTTTTTTATTTCACGAATCGTTAGAATGATCGAAAGAGAAGTTACGAAAAAATTAGCGAAAAATTTGCAGTCCCGGAAAGGAGTATTTAAGGGGGTTGAAATGTTGAATAAATTCCACCACCCACGCTATGGAACTTGGTAACTTTTTTATTTCATGAATCGTTATAATGACCAAAAGAGAAGTTAGAAAAAAATTGGCGAAAAATTTGCAGCCCCGGAAAAGAGTATTTAAGGGGGTTGAAGTCGAAACAATTTTTCCACCCACGCTATGGAACTTGGTAACTTTTTTATTTCGCGAATCATTTAGGATGGTCAGAAGAATGAGGGTCACAAAGTTTCACCAGGGTCGCAGCTCCGGAAAGAAGTATTTAAGGGGGTTAAAGTCTTGAAAAAATTCTACCACCCATGCTATGGAACTTGGTAACTTTTTTATTTCGCGAATCATTTAGGATAGTCAAAAGAATGAGGGTCACAAAATTTCACCAGGGTCGCAGCTCCGGAAAGAAGTATTTAAGGGGGTTAAAGTCTTGAAAAAATTCTACCACCCATGCTATGGAACTTGGTAACTTTTTTATTTCACGAAGCGTTGGAACGACCGAAAGCAAAGTTACAAAAAAATTGGCGAAAAATTTGCAGCTCCGGAAAAGAGTATTTAAGGGGGTTAAAGTTTTGAAACAATTCTACCACCCACGCTATGGAACTTGGTAACTTTTTTATTTCACGAATCATTAGAATGATCGAAAGAGAAGTTACAAAAAAATTGGCGAAAAATTTGCAGCTCCGGAAAAGAGTATTTAAGGGGGTTAAAGTTTTGAAACAATTCTACCACCCACGCTATGGAACTTGGTAACTTTTTTATTTCACGAATCGTTAGAATGATCGAAAGAGAAGTCACGAAAAAATTAGCGAAAAATTTGCAGCCCCGGAAAGGAGTATTTAAGGGGGTTGAAATTTTGAATAAATTCCACCACCCACGCTATGGAACTTGGTAACTTTTTTATCTCATGAATCGTTATAATGACCAAAAGAGAAGTTAGAAAAAAATTGGCGAAAAATTTGCAGCCCCGGAAAAGAGTATTTAAGGGGGTTGAAGTCGAAACAATTCTTCCACCCACGCTATGGAACTTGGTAACTTTTTTATTTCGCGAATCATTTAGGATAGTCAAAAGAATGAGGGTCACAAAGTTTCACCAGGGTCGCAGCTCCGGAAAGAAGTATTTAAGGGGGTTAAATTCTTGAAAAAATTCTACCACCCATGCTATGGAACTCGGTAACTTTTTTATTTCACGAAGCGTTAGAACGAACGAAAGGGAAGTTACAAAAAAATTGGCGAAAAATTTGCAGCTCCGGAAAAGAGTATTTAAGGGGGTTAAAGTTTTGAAACAATTCTACCACCCACGCTATGGAACTTGGTAACTTTTTTATTTCACGAATCGTTAGAATGATCGAAAGAGAAGTTACAAAAAAATTGGCGAAAAATTTGCAGCTCCGGAAAAGAGTATTTAAGGGGGTTAAAGTTTTGAAACAATTCTACCACCCACGCTATGGAAATTGGTAACTTTTTTATTTCACGAATCGTTAGAATAATCGAAAGATAAGTCACGAAAAAATTAGCGAAAAATTTGCAGCCCCGGAAAGGAGTATTTAAGGGAGTTGAAATCTTGAATAAATTCCACCACCCACGCTATGGAACTTGGTAACTTTTTTATTTCATGAATCGTTATAATGACCAAAAGAGAAGTTAGAAAAAAATTGGCGAAAAATTTGCAGCCCCGGAAAAGAGTATTTAAGGGGGTTGAATTCGAAACAATTCTTCCACCCACGCTATGGAACATGGTAACTTTTTTATTTCGCGAATCACTTAGGATAGTCAAAAGAATGAGGGACACAAAGTTTCACCAGGGTCGCAGTTCCGGAAAGAAGTATTTAAGGGGGTTAAAGTCTTGAAAATATTCTGCCACCCATGCTATGGAACTCGGTAACTTTTTTATTTCACGAATCGTTAGAACGACCGAAAGAGAAGTTACAAAAACATTGGCGAAAAATTTGCAGTCCCGGAAAATAGTATTTAAGGGGGTTAAAGTTTTTAAACAATTCTACCACCCACGCTATGGAGCTTGGTAACTTTTTTATTTCATGAATCGTTAGAATGATCGAAAGAGAAGTTACAAAAAAATTGGCGGAAGAATCAGGCGCCCGGAAAGTACCGTACCAAAGTTAAATGCGGAAAAGAGGGTTGAGAATACTCCAAAAAAGTCCACCATCCACGGTATGGATCTTAGTAACTTTTTTATTTCACGAAGCGTTAGAACGACCGAAAGCGAAGTTACAAAAAAAATTGGCGAAAAATTTGCAGCTCCGGAAAAGAGTATTTAAGGGGCTTAAAGTTTTGAAACAATTCTACCACCCACGCTATGGAACTTGGTAACTTTTTTATTTCACGAATCGTTAGAATGATCGAAAGAGAAGTTACAAAAAAATTGGCGAAAAATTTGCAGCTCCGGAAAAGAGTATTTAAGGGGGTTAAAGTTTTGAAACAATTCTACCACCCACGCTATGGAACTTGGTAACTTTTTTATTTCACGAATCGTTAGAATGATTGAAAGAGAAGTCACGAAAAAATTAGCGAAAAATTTGCAGCCCCGGAAAGGAGTATTTAAGGGGGTTGAAATTTTTAATAAATTCCACCACCCACGCTATGGAACTTGGTAACTTTTTTATTTCACGAATCGTTATAACGACCAAAAGAGAAGTTAGAAAAAAATTGGCGAAAAATTTGCAGCCCCGGAAAAGAGTATTTAAGCGGGTTGAAGTCGAAATAATTCTTCCACCCACGCTATGGAACTTGGTAACTTTTTTATTTCGCGAATCATTTAGGATAGTCAAAAGAATGAGGGTCACAAAGTTTCACCAGCGTCGCAGCTCCGGAAAGAAGTATTTAAGGGGGTTAAAGTCTTGAAAAAATTCTACCACCCATGCTATGGAACTCGGTAACTTTTTTATTTCACGAAGCGTTAGAACGACCGAAAGGGAAGTTACAAAAAAATTGGCGAAAAATTTGCAGCTCCGGAAAAGAGTATTTAAGGGGGTTAAAGTTTTGAAACAATTCTACCACCCACGCTATGGAACTTGGTAACTTTTTTATTTCACGAATCGTTAGAATGATCGAAAGAGAAGTCACGAAAAAATTAGCGAAATATTTGCAGCCCCGGAAAGGAGTATTTAAGGGGGTTGAAATTTTGAATAAATTCCACCACCCACGCTATGGAACTTTGTAACTTTTTTATTTCATGAATCGTTATAATGACCAATAGAGAAGTTAGAAAAAAATTGGCGAAAAATTTGCAGCCCCGGAAAAGAGTATTTAAGCGGGTTGAAGTCGAAACAATTCTTCCACCCACGCTATGGAACTTGGTAACTTTTTTATTTCGCGAATCATTTAGGATGGTCAAAAGAATGAGGGTCACAAAGTTTCACCAGCGTCGCAGCTCCGGAAAGAAGTATTTAAGGGGGTTAAAGTCTTGAAAAAATTCTACCACCCATGCTATGGAACTCGGTGACTTTTTTATTTCACGAAGCGTTAGAACGACCGAAAGGGAAGTTACAAAAAAATTGGCGAAAAATTTGCAGCTCCGGAAAAGAGTATTTAAGGGGGTTAAAGTTTTGAAACAATTCTACCACCCACGCTATGGAACTTGGTAACTTTTTTATTTCACGAATCTTTAGAATGATCGAAAGAGAAGTTACAAAAAAATTGGCGAAAAATTTGCAGCTCCGGAAAAGAGTATTTAAGGGGGTTAAAGTTTTGAAACAATTCTACCACCCACGCTATGGAACTTGATAACGTTTTTATTTCACAAATCGTTAGAATGATCGAAAGAGAAGTCACGAAAAAATTAGCGAAAAATTTGCAGCCCCGGAAAGGAGTATTTAAGGGGGTTGAAATATTGAATAAATTCCACCACCTACGCTATGGAACTTGGTAACTTTTTTATTTCATGAATCGTTATAATGACCAAAAGAGAAGTTAGAAAAAAATTGGCGAAAAATTTGCAGCCCCGGAAAAGAGTATTTAAGGGGGTTGAAGTCGAAACAATTCTTCCACCCACGCTATGGAACTTAGTAACTTTTTTATTTCGCGAATCATTTAGGATAGTCAAAAGAATGAGGGTCACAAAGTTTCACCAGGGTCGCAGCTCCGGAAAGAAGTATTTAAGGGGGTTAAAGTCTTGAAAAAATTCTACCACCCATGCTATGGAACTCGGTAACTTGTTTATTTCACGAAGCGTTAGAACGACCGAAAGGGAAGTTACAAAAAAATTGGCGAAAAATTTGCAGCTCCGGAAAAGAGTATTTAAGGGGGTTAAAGATTTGAAACAATTCTACCACCCACGCTATGGAACTTGGTAACTTTTTTATTTCACGAATCGTTAGAATGATCGAAAGAGAAGTCACAAAAAAATTGGCGAAAAATTTGCAGCTCCGGAAAAGAGTATTTAAGGGGGTTAAAGTTTTGAAACAATTCTACCACCCACGCTATGGAACTTGGCAACTTTTTTATTTCTCGAATCGTTAGAATGATCGAAAGAGAAGTCACGAAAAAATTAGCGAAAAATTTGCAGCCCCGGAAAGGAGTATTTAAGGGGGTTGAAATGTTGAATAAATTCCACCACCCACGCTATGGAACTTGGTAACTTTTTTATTTCATGAATCGTTATAATGACCAAAAGAGAAGTTAGAAAAAAATTGGCGAAAAATTTGCAGCCCCGGAAAAGAGTATTTAAGGGGGTTGAAGTCGAAACAATTCTTCCACCCACGCTATGGAACTTGGTAACTTTTTTATTTCGCGAATCATTTAGGATGGTCAAAAGAATGAGGGTCACAAAGTTTCACCAGGGTCGCAGCTCCGGAAAGAAGTATTTAAGGGGGTTAAAGTCTTGAAAAAATTCTACCACCCATGCTATGGAACTTGGTAACTTTTTTATTTCACGAAGCGTTAGAACGACCGAAAGCAAAGTTACAAAAAAATTGGCGAAAAATTTGCAGCTCCGGAAAAGAGTATTTAAGGGGGTTAAAGTTTTTAAACAATTCTACCACCCACGCTATGGAGCTTGGTAACTTTTTTATTTCATGAATCGTTAGAATGATCGAAAGAGAAGTTACAAAAAAATTGGCGGAAGAATCAGGCGCCCGGAAAGTACCGTACCAAAGTTAAATGCGGAAAAGAGGGTTGAGAATACTCCAAAAAAGTCCACCATCCACGGTATGGATCTTAGTAACTTTTTTATTTCACGAATCGTTAGAACGACCGAAAAAGAAGTTAGAAAAAAAATTGGCGAAAAATTTGCAGCTCCGGAAAAGAGTATTTAAGGGGGTTAAAGTTTTGAAACAATTCTACCACCCACGCTATGGAACTTGGTAACTTTTTTATTTCGCGAATCATTTAGAATAGTCAAAAGAATGAGGGACACAAAGTTTCACAAGGGTCGCAGCTCCGGAAAGAAGTATTTAAGGGGGTTAAAATCTTGAAAAAATTCTACCACCCATGCTATTGAACTCGGTAACTTTTTTATTTCACGAATCGTTAGAACGACCGAAGGAGAAGTTACATAAAAATTGGCGAAAAATTTGCAACCCCGGAAAAGGGTATTTAAGGGGGTTAAAGTTTTGAAACAATTCTACCACCCGCGCTATGGAACTTGGTAGCTTTTTTATTTCGCGAATCATTAGAATGATCGAAAGAGAAGTTACGAAAAATTAGCGAAAAATTTGCAGCCCCGGAAAGGAGTATTTAAGAGGGTTGAAATCTTGAATAAATTCTACCACCCACGCTATGGAACTTGATAACTTTTTTATTTAATGAATCGTTATAATGACCAAAAGAGAAGTTACAAAAAAATTGGCGCAAGAAACAGGAGCCCGGAAAATACCGTACCCAAGTTTAATTTGGGAATCTCCACTGAACAGCAACACTGCTCTTAAGGCATCTTCTCACTTTAAACGCCTCAAAAATAGGCTGTTTTTGCGATTTTTTTTCGAGGATTTTTGCTTAAAATTATGGGATAAAACGGATCCTATGTAATAAACACATCTTTCAAGTACATGAAAAAATTTTTATTTTATTTTTTTAAACAATTATTATAATACATCAGTAGCATTGAAAAACCCGTGTAAAAATGTTATGGTCGTGGCTTGTTGATGGTATCTCCGAGACGGGTCGTCTGAAACAAAAAAATAAAACTGTTTTAGATTCAGTATGTCAGTGGCTATAGCGCATATCATCAGATTTTTGATATTCGCGAAAATAACAAAATGGCGCACGTTTTTCGAAAAAGTAAAAAAAAACCACGATTTTTTTGCAGTTTTTTGTAAAAAAAAAATTCTTAAAATCAAAATTTAAAAAATCTGATGATATGCGCTATAGCCATAACTATGAAGCATATGTCATTCAAATTTCATGACAATCGGCCGGATAGTTTCCGAAATTTCATCAACAAAGCACCGAAAAACCTTGTTTTGAGATAACTGCGTTTAAAGTTTTGGAGGGATCGCCGGGTACTCTCAGGTAGTCACCTAACGGTCGCCAAAAAATGTAGTTAGACTCGTCCGATCTTTATGAAATTTCGAGATGACATTTTTGAAGATATGTACTTTCAAAATTTAAAAAAAAAAAAAATCGATTTTTTTAAATTTCCAAAGTGAGAAGACGCCTTAATATCCGTACTGCGCAATTCATAACATCTCTACATCTAGACCTGTGTATCCTCAATACTATTTTTTACACTGCATAATCCTTCCGACGTTAAAAACTGGATTATTGAATGATAATATCCCCATCTTCCTCATTGCGCGACGAGCTACCGGGAGGAGCATCGCTGTCTCGCTTAGCGGCGCGTAAGCAGAGAGGCAAGCTATCGCTGTCTCACTCGCCCAGTGGCCTGTGAAGAGTTCTCGTTCAGCGTAGTGCGGGACGTGACGATTAGCAAATGTCTGCCATTCGTGCAGAGGACGTATGTTTGAACGTTAACACCATCAGCTTACGCCCTTCTCCTTCTCACAGAATCAAAGCTCCTGAAACGATCACGTTGAATACCCTAAATAATCATATCTCAGGATAAACTGAAGCAATTTACTTGCAACGAAAACTAATAGAAAAAGAATATTCCCGAAAATTTCCTTACAAATTTTCAGAACTTTCACTCAAACTGTGTCCCCGTGAAAGGTTTTTGAAAACGTGGTGACGTCATAAAATCGGCGTATGGATGAATGCAAGCGTGCGGCAGGGCTCGCGTTGACTATTCATTCTTTTTCTTTTAATACTCGGAGTTAAACCGCTGCGCGGCTTCTGGTTCAAAGAACGGAGTTGTCCTCAAGTACAGATGAGAAGAGTAGAGTTCTTAAATGACTGCAACGTAACGAATATACTCGTGTAAGTCCACTCGATAACATTTTTACTCTGATTCTCTCCATTCTATCCATCGTGTATAACGCCTTTTGTCCCAAACACATTGAGTCGGATATTTGAGATTGCTCGAAAAAATTCTATCGCCTGCAGTATGGATTTTGGTAACTTTTTTACCGTTGAAGTAGTAGAAAGTACCGTTCAAAGGGGTTGATGCATTGAAAAAATTCTACCACCTACGCTATGGATCTTGGTAACTTTTTTATTTCACGAATCGTTAGAAAAACCGAAAGAAGGGTTGAAGCAAAATTGGTGGAAAATATGGTTTAAGGTGGTTGAAGTTTTGAAAAAATTCTACCACCCACGCTGTGGATCTTGGTAACTATTTTATTTCACGTATCGCTCAAATAATCGAAAATAGAGTTAGAAATAAAGTGGCGAAGAAAACAGGAGCGCGGAAAGTATTTCACCAAAGTTCGATCTGGAAAAAGGGTTGAGAATGCTCCAAAAAAAATTCACCACCTACGGTATGTATTTCGATAACTTCTTTATTTCACATATTATTCACATAACCGACAAAAGTGTTAGATAGAATATTTGCCACAATATTAGAGACCCGGAAAACACCTCTGAAACATCAGGTCTGATCAATCGCCCGATGGAGTACATTACGGTTTTCCGCGATGCTTGGGAACTTTTTCATTTGAGAAATCATTCAGAAATTTTGAAAAAATAGAAAAGCCTGAAAACCGTCATATTCGAGTATATAAGAGTGCGGCAGGGCTCGCGCTGGCTTTTTTTTAAATACTTGGCGTCGAGCCGCTATCGCGCCGCTTCATTATTATGCTCATTTACGCGCAAAATTGAGTGAAATGCCTCACAGCCATATGTATGTACATGTATTATTTTATTAAGAATAACAATTTCATATGCATTGTGTAATGTTTTGTCCGGTGTTCAAGCAACAAATTTACTTACTCTCGATTATCGTAGAGCGCCAGCCGAAGATTTCTCCCCGAGAAATTTTTATAACGATGAAAGAGAATAAAAATATGAAAGTTTTACCCAGCTAGGCTAGCTTTCGAGATTGGTAGAGGGGCATAGGTATTCCGATGAATTAATGAAAATAATTTTGACAAATCAGAGCATCTCGGGATTACAAATAATGATTTATTGATTGAATAAAATAGCAATTGGTAAATTTATCCATGAAATAAACAACGATAGCTTTAATTCTCGAAAGAAAAATATAACAATGATCAATTGGATAATAGTTCCAAAATAATACAATTTTCTAAAATGAGTTCGAACAATACAATCCTACTTTCGTCTTTGTCGTTTCGATTTTTGTTCAATATTTCACATTACATCAATTTCAACAACGATGGCCGATAATAGCGGTAACGATTGGGCATGACCCTTCCAGATATCGCGACAAATAATTTTCTCGGCCAAGATAACACAAATTTAACAAATTCAACAGAATAACTTAACCTATGACTATGCTACACCTTTTTTCTTACAATTTTTCAGCTCTAAAATATCACTCACTAGACATTTTCGCACGAGATAAGTTTTCGTATGATCTCCAAACACGAACCTACCTGTGTGTGACCCTTGAAAACCGCTTATCAAATGTCTTTTTGTTATAAACAAAATCCGTTTTTCAAAACTCAAAATGACGGATCCAATATGGCGGACCAAAAAATTAAAAATAACGCTCTAGCTTTGAAATTTCGTATCTAAGGGGTTTTTGGGTCGCTGATAATTATTCTGGAATGAGATTTTCGAATTCAAGCTGGCGAATCCAATGTGGCGGACCATAAAATTAGAAAATCTCGCTCTAGCTTTGGAAACTTTGTATATAGGGATTTTCGGGGGTCACTGATACCAAATCCGATATTCAGTTTCAAAATTCATAAACAAATTCAGTAGCATAAGCGAGTACAAAGGAATGAAATTAATTACGCCTCCTTCCACTGCGGAAAAGTAGTTTTTGGCTTCTAGGTCCGCTACATCGGACCCGCTATTTTGGATTTGGAAAATTCAATTTTGCGATTATGTGAGATGTGGTAACGCGGATTTTGGGACCTAACCCCCCACCCTTTACCTCTTCGCACGATCTTAACGTCTCCTTCGAGAACGTTCGCTAAATGCTCGCTCGCCAAATAATAATAATACCGAACTTCTAGAATATTCGATAGCGACGGAAAACGACAGTTTATCTCAATGCTGATTGACGCACCGCGAATCCGACGGTTCAGGGTGAGGGCTTTGAGTTAGCGACCCCCGCTCGATGATTTGAAATATTCCCGCGCTCTTCGGCCGACTAGCGAGAATGATGATGACGACGTCTGAATTGAGACGATATTTCTTCTTTCCCGACGCCGATCCCTTGATTATTTGAGACTCGTCGCTCGTTCCTAAAAAAATATTGAATAAATAGAATAAATTTAATAAAAATAAATACGACATCGCATGAGTCTTTTCTTTTTGCTCGAGAGAGAATCTTTTAATGTCGAAAAACGCATTCTCCTGTGCCACTTGTCCATATTTTAACATTTTCTGTGACTAGCAGAATTGCCAAGTCATGGCATATAATAATCATTATACGTATATAAATTTAATATTCAATTGAGTTTTTATTACCAGGAAAGTTCGTACGTGTATGACCACAACTCGATCACAAGCCTTATTTGTTAATGTGTGTGCATTCGCACTCACTCACCCTCGCATGCACATACGAACACACACTTGCACATCCATAAAAATATTTCACAGGCAAATTAATTGTTTAATGAATTATGAATGAAGATCGAAAAAATACAATAATTATATATTCCAGAGGCTATCACAAAATATATATATCTAGGGTCGCGGTAGCGACTCGAGACAAGTACATTTATAAAAGAGTTCGCTCCAAGACTCTTTACCGGAGCGACCACGATTCCAACTGTTATCAAAAACTTTCAAAAATTGTTTCTGTAATAATCAAATAATTACAGCAGTTTGAAGGATGTTGCAGGTTCACGTATTTCTTTTTTTTCTTTCGATCGTGACCACTTGGAACTCTGTAGCTTAACGCATATTGAAGATTTTAATATTTAATTTTTCCGTTGCATCAAAAATGGTGCATTTTTTCGCACACATTTTTGATGTTTATTTGTTATACCAGATACCGGAGCAGATATGTTGTCGCTTCTCTAAATACATCGAACAGTTGTTTTAGAAAGAAACGGGTAATTAAAAAATTAGAGCCCATTGCACCCACGATGGGAAAGATTTTTCCATCAGTTGACCACGACCAAGTTCTCGAGGACTTATTATCAGCTTCTTTCGTGGATATGGCGTTTGAATTTTGTAAAAAAACTCTGGGATTGCCATTTGAAACTTGGAAAATTAGTTTGGCGGAGTCTTCAATGTTTTTGGTTACTTTCTTATTGCAGATTTCGATGAAATTGGTTTCTCTTCCTAGATGGCTGTTTCGATCACTAAAGAGACCGTTGTTGTTTCGGTCCTGATTTACGATTCTAACTCTTCTTATGGTTTAAATAGGACGTCAGTTCGTACGGAAGTGGGCCATATTGACCTTGAGCCCGAGGGAAAATTTCCATTTCCCGAGCGGCTACTTTTTCCCACCAGTAAAAATTAAACTAGAGAGTTATCAAATGATTTCAGCGTTGAAACCTCTGTTCTCAACTTGGACGAATAACATTACTTGTTCCTCGCGATGCATGTTATTTATAAAGGGTCAATTTATGAATGATCTTTTTACGAAATTGCGAATAAGAGCAAATAATAAATTTATCGTCGTTTTGGTTTTTCGCTGTTCGACGTTTGTCGTCCAGCAATAGATTTTGCTTTCTATTTCGTTTTCCTCTATTGCATAATGTCAACCCGTATGCTTGCATATCTTCTCAAAACCTTCATTATTGACATGTCCCAAATATTCTAGGGATCCGCTGATACGTAATCGCCGTGTTTATAAAATGAAAAGCAGGATTCGATAACCATTTCAATTTCTCCTTTGTGCTTGTCGACGACGATACGTTATAATCCTCACTCTATAATTTTCCATAGAGATGCTCCATATCATAATGTTTCTTCATCAGCTTTAGGATCCTCACAATTATTTCACGGTAGTTGTACGAAATCGCGATGTCGCAACTCTTTCCAGTTTTTGCAATATTTTCGTATTACGATGAATTAAACATGGCTTTAATAATAAATCGATATGAAATAATGATCTCCCGATAAGTTGTTAGCAAAAACAAATTGACAACAGTCAAGAAATAACCATTGGTCAGCAAGTTCACATGAGGAACGAATGAAACATAACAAATAGGTAAATCTATGAATTGTTACAATACATAAAGAACACACGGTTAATAAATTCATTATAAAAACGATATAAAAATATTGTCATATTCCAGTTTGGATCGTTGAAACCAACAAAATACTTTTTTCTCAAAAATTATTATTTTTTTTTTGAATATTGCAGCCGACCCAATCTTTTCTACAGGTTTCGTTTTCAGGTCTCAAGAGACGATTATTCTACTATCGTAGCGAATTATTGCACATTTTAGGCTACAAAAGAAAAGAAGATTGTGATTGCCAACTTGTACGTTTCAACAGTAATGAAGAAAAAGTAACAAAGAAAAACTAAGTAGACTATCGGAACGATTAATCAACAATGATAAAAACTTTAGAATACAAAACTTCATACTTGTCGCTGTCTACAGTAGGACTAGAATACATAAACTAGAGTTTATAACAGTTGATATTCGCATCCTGACCGCGGTACTTCCTGATCGAAATTACAGTTGCAATATACATTATACAACGCTATACACACACTCCAGTCCACACACACACAACACAATTATACTCCAACAATACAATTACTCTTATTTTTCCGTACACTTTACAATTCTCGTTTTACAAACACGTGACGGAAACAAGAGTAATAATTTTTCAAAAACATTCTTCTTCGCGCTTATGTTGCCTTATGTGGGTTTCTTTGCGCTTTTGGATTTTGATGTGTGCTATATTGTACATTAATTTTGTGATTTCTGCAAAATTTCGGAACAAAATCGATATGCTTACAGAATTAAAAGAAACTCCTTCCTGCCTGATATTCCATCACACACTGAAAAAAAAAAACATTTGTCGAAATTGTCGAGTACTTTTTTTAATACGTACAACTACATATTTGTGGATATCAACAATTTTTTTCATATCTGAATAAGCATATTGTACTGAAGCAGTAATGTTGTTGGGATGATAAAATATTCGACTATTTCAACAATGTTTGTCTTACTGTCGCTCTACACATCCTGAATTTTGTCTATTCAATAATCAGCATTGAACTGAAAATGGTTGGAAAAAAGTATTAAAAAAAATTGACTTTATTTCAGTAAATTCGATACTAACAAATGCAACTTGAAACGATAATCTCATGACCTTCTTAAAATTTTCTCCTCAACGTCTCACGTCGGAAACATCGAAGTCTTCAACTTGTAGATAAAATATCAAGAAGTTTTACTCCATAAAAACAAAGCTTTCGGTGAGATAGGACAGACTTTATTCGAACATAATTTTTTGGAACTTTTTAAAAATTATTCAACTGTAGTAGGGGCGCGACCACATTAATTAATAGTCACCGAAGATACTTCAAATCATGAACTGTTGAAATTTTATCGTTATAAAAACTGCGATCAGTTGAAGTTGACAGTTCGTAAATGTACAACGGCATAACGACTTTCGATGGATATAAATAAGGAACTGTCTATCCAATTACAAATAATAAGATTATTGTGGTCGAACTTCACATCAATTTGTTAAAGGCTACACCAAATTCTTGAATTTTATTTTGAACATGTGCTTAATGAGAAAAAGTGGTGACTAACGTCAATTTATCAATATCAATTGTATGCTCGCTGCTGAAATTTTACCCAACTTGCTATTTGGTAATAGGCTTAATTCTACAGTCCAGGCAGTTTCTTTCGCCGCTCAGTATTTCTGCTTACTGATTTTTGTGATGACATTTTTTCCAATAGCAGGATCAGGAAGGTGGCGGAACAAGTTTTCAATGTTAGCAAATGAATACCGTGCATATAAAGACCGTACTGACGTTACGTTTAAGTGTGTGCAATAAGCAACTTGTCGAATTTGTACAGTTGAGCCAAGATTTTCAGTTACGCAGTTGACAACAAAAAAAATTGGAATGATCCAATTACAATTGATAAATTGGTGATAATTTGATGATCCTTATAATATAAAGAAAAAAACTATTGATTCTTGAATTCTTGAATTGTAAGGACGAATTAGAATTAGAAAAAAATCTAGACCACGAGATTTCTATGTTTAAGAAGTAATGAACGATTTTAAAGACAAAAAGCGTGTGCACGTCTACAGTAAAAGATAGTCGATGTCGTAAAAGATTGGACGGTTGATTCTGGCATGTTTTGTTTTGTGAAGAAATAAAGAGGATTTCACAACATTTGGGTCTGAGATATTTTTCCTCGGATCTTAAAATTCAGAACTCGGATTGAATCAGGGCACAATCGGGAAAAATTGAGCATTTTTTTTCTTTTCTGTAATATAGGGCGGGTGTGTACACATTGTGCTGTATGATCGCAAACGAAACAGATGAAATCGCAATGGCAGAAAACTTTTTAATACGGAATTGATTGAGCTTTTGGAAGGATGGAGATTATCAACGGTCGGAAATAGCGCAGATTTATTTAAAATACCAATGGAAGCAGATCCAACGGGTGCTTGGATGGAGGAGGCTCTATCAAATCGTTTGAGGTTGAGTGAAGAAAACAGCATGGCAGCTGGTGACACAAACACAAACGATCAAAGGTCTCAAGTTGACCTAGCGGAATATGAGAAACTCTAACGGGAATTAAAATTTATGCGTAGAAAAAAGAATTTAGTGGAACGAGAACTAGCCTACCCTGACCAATCGTGAAACGGGAAATTGGGTGTCAAAGCGCCAAAAAAGGACCGTACCTATGGATGTCAACACTTAACTTAGTTGAAAGCCGTATTTTGGTGTCGATATTGAAAGTTTCAGTATCTCGTTGTTGTTCGTTGGGAGTTGACACTGAAAGTAAAGACAGCGAGGCATAAACTTTTATGGACTTGAAATTTTGTTTCATCACCAGAATTACAAGTGTCGACACTTTTTTTTAATGTCAAACACCGCGCGTAGCGGCTTTCTTTCAACAACTTTTCTCACATGCGGTCGTACATCCTTCATTTTCATAGATACAACAAACCTCTACCATCATTCATTTATACAGCGTCTGCGGTAGAGTACAGCTGGCATCGAATCCACTGATGAGCCATTGAAGCCTGATCACCTTACTGACATTTTATGCACACGACCTCGCTCACGTATACCAACCGTAGTGACCTACCTCAGCGTTGTTTATGTTAACCGTTGAGACCGGGGATCCCAAGACCATGTCGACATTGAAAAGTTCCTGGGTTAAAAACGAATTCCAGATCCATAATTCTCATTATAATAAATATAATAAATTGGTATACACCATAATTTGTGGTGTGGCCGTGGTCGTACGAATGCACAGGTCGACACTCAAAATTTTAGTGTCAGCATCAAATTTCAGGTTCATCAAAATTTGTGTTTCTATACCCGTAATATGGGTGTCAAAGGTAAATTGGGTTTGAAAAATTTTGAGTGCCGACACCCGACAGTTTAGTAACGGCACCAGAGAACGAGGGACCGAAATAGGTGTTGACTCCTAAAAATTCGGTTCTTCAGTGGACGATTGACACTCATAAAAACGACATCCAAGCGACACCAAAAATTTCGGTTTCACGATTGTTCAGGATCGGTTAATAGACAAATGGAACATACTGCAACAGGAGCACGAGAACAAGTAAACAGTACAACACTAAAAAACGTTTTCTCAAATATCGACATACAATTTATTGGTTAATTATTGTCTGATATTAATGGAACGGGTCATGATTTTCAAGAGTGAGAACGGTAAGAAAAAATATCATGTCATACCTATAATGTCTACGGTGGAATGGCACGCGTTGATCGGTTCAAAATTGAAGGAAAAATCTAAACAGTGGTGCCATTCGAAAACGGAGAATGTTTAAATTAACGTAGTAACACTAATTGCAGAGACGAAGAAGATTTCCGATACTCGATCGAGCAAAGTAGAAAGGCGTCGACGATGCGAAGAAAGAGTGTGGACGTTCCCAGAATCGTTCAGTAATCGTTATTACGAAAAAATGGTTTTGGCAAACCAAGTGCCTGTGGCATCACACACAAAGTATTTCAAAATCAAGCGAGGTTGTGCAATTTTAAGACAACGTCAAAACTATTGGAAATTTTTTAAAACAAATACCAATGTAATGAGACAAAAGTTACACTAATTCTGGACAATGACACGGTTGGGCAGAAAGGCGAGAACCGAGAAAAGACCAAAATAAACCTTAACCGCATTGGAGTATTGAACCAGGGAAAAACCAAATGATTCCGAGGAAATGTTATCGGTGTAACGGGTCTGGACACATGGTGAAAAAATGTCAATACAAAAGAGAAGATGTCAAGTGCTTTAAGTGTGGAAAGGAAGTGCACATAACACGATACTGTCAAGGTTGAGGATAATAATTAGCTGGGATTAATAAGATCATATTAATATGATCACAACATATGGATAATATATGAATCAAGACATGAATCCGAGTATGGACATATATGAATAATAAGATCATTTATTAGTCCATATGATTAATAAGAGCCTCTTTTGGCCCTCATACGAATGCGGTAAAGTAGCGCATTGGGAACGATTGATTAGGAACAACGTTCTTGAGGGGTGTCACAGAAATATACAATTTGTTAGACAAGGTGAAAAGTGGAGTCCAAGTGGTAGGATGGGCTTGTACAAAACCGAGGGCATATGCGGAAATCGAAAAAAATTAAGAAAAAATAGTTATTAATGAAACAAGTGGGGAAAACGACGAATTACATTGCGTATGAAGTTGCCGCTTGAGCCCAAGGCTTATGATCGACATTCACACGAGTATGAGTGTGATTTGTAGCACGAGCCGAAGGCAAGTGCCGTAAACACACGAGCACATATGCATCATAAGTCGAGACGAATGCGGCAAATGCACGATTTCATATGTCGTTTTTCGAAATAGTTACATAAAATATTTTTTGTCATACCTGCTTCGAAAGTTTGATTTGAGATTCAAAAAGAAATGCTCAAGTAAGATATTATTTGCAGCGTTTTATATTTATTTTATTTTATATATATCAATCGCATAAAATGTTGAGTACAAACAGTTGTTGACATTTAAAGTTACGTTTGTTACGTTCAAATGAGCTATTATGGGCTTTTCCGTAAATTGGTGCGGAAAAATGAATATCTTTTTTTTTTACTTTACAGCACTAGTGCGGTAAAATGAACAGTTTTTTTTACTTGACCGCATTAGTGCGGTAAACGCTGAAATGACGAATCGAAAATGAAAGAAAGAAAAATCGAAAAACGTCAACATGAATCGAAAATCTAGCTTTCGCAGCAGGTTTCACTAAAAAATAATTTTACGGAATTTTCTCAGTGTAAAAAAAATAGTATGTTACGCTACACTAGGAAGGGAAAGTAGATTATTTCATACCGCGGTCAAATTTGTCACCTTGGAATGTGGCTCGGGTGGCAAGTACGCAGTTTTTCCATTCCCGTGTAACATATACTATTTTTCACCATACTTTTGCGGAAATTTAGACTTTCGCGGGGCGGAATAGTCAACTTTCCGTGAAGGTGTGATGAAATAATATTTGTTTTTGCTTTTTCCACTAATGTAGACATTCATAAACAAATACGAAATTTCGAAGCTAGAGCGTTATTTTTAATTTTTTGGTCCGCCATATTGGATCCGTCATTTTGAGTTTTGAAAAACGGATTTTGTTTATAACAAATAGACATTTGATAAGCGGTTTTCAAGGGTCACACACAGTTAGGTTCGTGTTTGGAGATCATACGAAAACTTATCTCGTGCGAAAATGTCTGGTGAGTGATATTTTAGAGCTGAAAAATTGTAAGAAAAAAGGTGTAGCATAGTCATAGGTTAAGTTATTCTGTTGAATTTGTTAAATTTGTGTTATCTTGGCCGAGAAAATTATTTGTCGCGATATCTGGAAGGGTCATGCCCAATCGTTACCGCTATTATCGGCCATCGTTGTTGAAATTGATGTAATGTGAAATATTGAACAAAAATCGAAACGACAAAGACGAAAGTAGGATTGTATTGTTCGAACTCATTTTAGAAAATTGTATTATTTTGGAACTATTATCCAATTGATCATTGTTATATTTTTCTTTCGAGAATTAAAGCTATCGTTGTTTATTTCATGGATAAATTTACCAATTGCTATTTTATTCAATCAATAAATCATTATTTGTAATCCCGAGATGCTCTGATTTGTCAAAATTATTTTCATTATTTCATCGGAATACCTATGCCCCTCTACCAATCTCGAAAGCTAGCCTAGCTGGGTAAAACTTTCATATTTTTATTCTCTTTCATCGTTATAAAAATTTCTCGGGGAGAAATCTTCGGCTGGCGCTCTACGATAATCGAGAGTAAGTAAATTTGTTGCTTGAACACCGGACAAAACATTACACAATGCATATGAAATTGTTATTCTTAATAAAATAATACATGTACATACTGTAACGTTGTACAAAAATCTATACTCACCTGCTTCGTGGCGGAGACCACCACAGCACTCGTCTTCCTCAAAATATGAGCGAAAAATACTATTAGAGTAAGGAATCCAGAACGTGTTATAATTTATCCTACGCAGCCCTCAAAATTGTATTCATTGTCCTGCGATCCGGGCTAAACTAGCCCTCGAAATTGTATCTGCCCGTCGTATAAAAATCTTGTCTCCGTTAAGAACCGTCCAAAGTATTTCCGAGTCTTGCGCGTCCGTCGAGGTCACGAACAACAACTGCAATATATCGAAAAAGAATAAGACAACGCACACAACAAGGAGAAACGAAGAGCCCAACAACAATCGCGTTTTCGCCACAACGAGACCCCAAGAATCAACAAACCCTAGTCCCTTCCCCAGGAACACAAGAATCCGTTCACTATCGCCTTCCCTACCCGCTTCAAGAAATTTCCCCCCCTTCTGTAAGTCCCCTCTGTTCCGAACGATCAAATTATAAAGAATAATAAATTCACTCACCAACGGGAAGAGAAATACTCGCTTACCAAGGGAAGGAAAACATCGTAGTCATGGAGCCAAGTCGTGAGGACCTAACCTCAAACTGTCATCGCTATCTCGAGGTCGGACAAATAGTCCGTGGATCTCGAGAGAAAAACACAGTCCCACGGCGTCGAGGTTCTTACCGGTCACCATCCCAGGATCGTCGACCCCTGGACAACCCCGTCGGGGCGACGAAAAATCTCGAAAAAGTCCCCGAAGGACAGTCAGCACGCGCGCACAGCCAGACAGCAAACAGTAAACATCGAGACGATTCAAGCCCGCGCGCCAGTTCGAGCCAACGACACGGCGGCGCGCTGGATCAGTACGCCGAGACACAGCGCCCTCTTCGCCTACATCGAGTCGAACGCCAAACTCGGAACAGAGTCCCCTCTACCCTCCCCACTCCCCTTACCAACGAACGAGTCCACGTTTGAAACCAACAGGCACGTGATTGGATATCGAGTTCGCGCGCGAGGAGAAATTTCCCCCACCAGCGAGTCACCCGCAAGGACAGCGCGAGAGGGCAAATCTACAGAGAATTCTCCGACACGACGCGGCGTGAGTACCGTAGCCTTCGAGTAGCCACCAAAAATAAAATTCGAAAAAAGACGAAAATTGCGAGCATCCGATCCGGCAGGACTAAAGAGGACCGAGAGAGACTCCTGGACGATTTTTGGAGTGATAGAATAAAGCTCAGAGATTAAAAAGTAAGTCGTTTTTCGTTCCCTGTATTCTCGACGCGTGGAAGCTCTCGTCGGCCATAGTAGCCATTACACGCTGTACGACGCGTGGCCCTGCCAGATTTTTGAGTTATATTATATTAATTTTTGGAGCCCTTCTGGCTTATAAGCTCGATCCCCTTTTGTTAATAATTGATTGCGGAAACTAATTAAGTGCGCGACGAGTGCTGTGGTGTTAATTTAAGGTCGTTATTTAGTGATTAAGTGAAGCGCTTTTCCCCCTCCCTTCCAGTGCTCTAGACAAGTCCCGTCGTTCGGTCGCGCGTTGGCCGAAACGAACCAAACCTTTTTCTTTACGATATTTTCAAGTGACATTTTCTTTTCTTGCGTCGCCATTACGGCATTTATTAGTGACTTAATTATTATTATTTATTTCTCTTAAATTGTTTTTTTTGTGATTGGTTCGCACACCAATATTACTGGCGCCGATTAGGCATTAGCCCATTTTCGTCGTCACGCCATTGTTTGTCGGCGTGCAGTCACGTGCACGACCTCGCGACCAAACCGTACGTTCGTTCGATTTATTATTTTATTTTATTTTTCTCTTTATCTCGTCGTTGTCACACGAGAGATACGTAGCTTCGCGTAAAATTGTAAGAGGAATTAAGTCCTTATTTTGTTTTTCTATTTTGTCATTTTTGCTCTCCCCCCGTCGAACCAACTGTTCGACAGTTCACGGGTATAAAAATAAGACGCCTGAGCTATCAGGGACCCTCTGTCCTTGAGATATTATTTTTTTTTTAATAGTTATTCATGCTCCGAGCTAGGCCCAATTAGTTAGAGTTATTATTCCCCCTTTTATGTTGCGACCCCTTAGACCTAAGTTCCTTAATTTGTGATAAAAGCAAAAGGAGAATAAGAATTGTTTCTTTTGTTAATTTTTTTTTAATATAAAAAATTAACTGGCGCCCAATTAATTAAATTATTGTTTTTGTTTGCCTGTGCCTTAATAAATTATTTTGTTATCTTGATTCTCCCGACAAATTTTGTGTTACGTTTTCTTTATTGAAATTTATTTTTCCCCATTTATTCTCTTTCCTATTCTCTCCTATTTTCTTTATTATTCTTTTTTTTTTTTCTCTCCCTTTCTTGGCGATTTTGTGGCGAAATACGTCACAAATTTTTGGCGCCCAACGTGGGGCCTGATAAAAACCCCCTTTCAGTACACTTTTGAAAATTCTACAGAATAAATTGGCAATTAGGAATTAAAGTTCCTTAATCGATATTTTCGATCTTTTTCGGCATTCTGAGGATTTTTCACGGAAATCGCGTTATCCGAAAGTGTTCCCCCCACAACTAATAGTGCTCACCCGTGACCCTCCCCTATTATTAGCTCACCACAGTACTCCGGCGCGAGATTAGTTGCGCAATATTATTTATAACAAATAATTGTTGTTGGCATTATTTTATTGACTCATATTTTGCAAATCTGTATTTTTATAGAAATTTTTGTGTTTTTGGTAGAGCGTTGCGAAATCTGGCCGCTCACTTGCAGTGATCACCCCCTCCCCCCATTAATTAGTGTTTTTCACCCCTTTCAACCCCGATAATTTATACTGCCCCAGTATTTTTGCAATTTCCGTATTTTAGGTGGATTTTCGATTGCCCAGGAATACCCTCGACATAACATTGAGAATTCTTACGGTTCTTTTCCTGGAAATTTTGATTTTACCCCTACCATTAAATTATTTAAAGCCACTTTTTGCAGAGTACGGTACAAACGTCGTGTTATTAACAGTCGAGTCATTCCCTTTGAGTTTTACGGTAAAATAAAGTCGTTTCGGTAATATTAATCGCTGTTCGTGATGGAAGGTCAAATTAATATTCCCACTTCGACCATTACGGTAACTACCCCCTCCTGTACAGCCCCCATTATGACAACCGCGACCATAACTGGCGCGACCCATTCGCACACATCTCGCTCTGCTGAGACAGTTGACACGAGGGCGAAAATAGTGGAAATCCGTGCTCAAATTGCCAGTATAGCTGATCTTAGGCAATTGATTAATCGCTGCGATCGTTCGGGAATAACCTTGAGCGGGACGGTAGAGGATATAAAGGATCGACTTTTGCGATTTGAAATCCGAAGCCGATTCCTTCAAGTCCCGGTGGCATGGGACGAGGACTTGGATGAGCGAGCTGGATTCCCGTACACGCTCATTCACGCCATGGAGACTCCCGAAGTTTGGGAAGTTATCCGTCCTAGCCCCACAGCTGCTGTTCCTTCCGAACAACCAGCCGCTTTACAGCCTAATATTCGGCGATCATCCCCAATAAGGCCCGCTCTTAATACAGGGCAGTCGAGAGGGCCTTATCAAGACCCAATTGAGTTCGAAAATGATTTTAGTTTAGAGGACCCCCCCGAAAATTTGCATGAGCCCTTAGTCCCTGCACCGGGACGAACTCAAGGGCCTACCGTAACGTTTGCTCTTCCCCCTTCACCTGAGGTGGTTCGAAGACCCCTCACCACTCTTCCCTTATCGCATCGTTCCTACCCCCTCCTCCCCGAAGTTCGAGAATCTAGTCCCCACGAGCAAGCCAACCTGACGAGAACCTATACAGTCCCTATGACGAGACCGCAGCATAATAGCACTCGTCTACCTCCTCTCCTCCCCCAGACCCCTAGATCTAGTCCTTATCCCCCGCCCCCTACGATAGGGTATAACCAAACTCCAATGGAATTTACCACCACTCGTTCCGTTCGAGACAGTGGTGCGGGAAACCACTGGAAAAAGTACGGTCCTAAATTCGCCGGAAAACGTGACGAGGACGCGGAGGAATTTCTCCACGAATTGCACGAGTACGGAGTAGGACAAGTCTTGTCCGAGGACGAGCTGTTGCGTGCTTTACCGGAAGCCTTCACAGGAGATGCGCGCCTCTGGCACCGGGTCGAACGAAAAAACTGGAGTGATTATGAGGGATTCGTATTTCACTTCCGGGAACAGTTCGGACACGGAGATCTCCAGGACCGCTTGAGGCATGAAGTGGAACTTCGTACTCAGGGGCCTGGCGAGCCAGTCGCGGAATTCCTGGTAAAATTGAGAGCCCTTTTCGATCAGTTTAACCCTCCCCTTTCCCTCGAGACACAATTGGACATTTGCTGTCGCAACCTCCATCCCACGCTGGCCGCGCATGTGAGAAGAGACGAAGTGCAGAGTTACATCGATCTCAAACGCATTTGTCGTCGACGAGAGGAACTCGTCGAGCGAGCCAAGCAGTATCGTCCCCCTCCCACTCCTCAACAGTCATCCTTCCCTTCCAGCGCCTTTAAGGCCACGGAAAAGAGTTCTTTAGGGAAGGTGGCGGCTACCCAAGCCACGACAGCCTCGAAAAGAGCAATCAAGCCCCAAAATCCTCCCCCACTGAGTTCCCCCCCTCAAAGTCAGCACTCCCAACCTCCTAAGCCCCAAGAACACAGTTATGCCGCGGTGGCGAGCTCGGCGAAACCCAATTGGACATCCCCCCCATCGAACGTTCCCCCTCTGTCCCAAGTTGCCCCGAAGACCAGCCCTCAACAGGGTAGTTCTCCCAATCAGCCCACGTACCATTGTTATAATTGTCGTCAGCCTGGTCACATTTATCGGGAATGTCTGAAGCCTTTAGGCTACTTTTGCCGCGTTTGTGGCTATCCCGGAACAACTGTGAACCAGTGTCATCGGTGCGCGAATAGACGTGCGGGAAACAGCCAGCCGGGGGGACAATAAAACCCCTGCCCCCCGCAGGACGTTTCAAAGACCGCCCAAGTCCCCCGAAGCCCAGGCAAAGTCCCATGAAGACCCTGTTCCCCTACCCCAGTCTGTCAAAACCCCCTTAGAGCCCCCAACGATCGTGAAAGAACTCGCGGAGTCCTTTAATCTCCCTTACAGTTATGAAGAATCGGTAACGGTTCCCCAGTCAAGCAGTACACCCTCCCTGAAGTCCCCCGAAGTCCCTTTGAAGTTAAACCCGGCGACTAAATCCCCTTTAGAACAGAACCCCCCTAACCGTTTAAAAAAAGATAACATTGGGAACGTCATTAAGTTGGATTCTCCACACTTTAAGACCTTAGAGTTGATTTTGATAAAAGATTCGGATGAGCCCCTCCCCAGTAATGAGCCAGAACCCGGTTGTTCAAAAGAATTAACCCCGTCGAAAAATCGGGAAATTATCCAGTACCAGCAGGAAAAATCAGACCCGGAACTTGTCCTCCTTGAAGAAATACCCCCTGATGGTAACCTCACCCTTGGAGAAATGCTCGCAGCCCTTCAGAGACGAAATATAGACAATCGGCCCTATTTTTGGGTACGTGTTGAGGACAGGCCTTGCCACGCATTGGTGGACTCTGGGTCATGCAGGACATACCTGGACGCCAACATGGCAGAGCTTCTCCGATCACATTTATCTCCCACCACAGATGGCGTTGCCCTTCCCGGGAATCATAGGCTCCCCGTCGTTGGTGAGTTATACCTTACCTTCGAGATGGAGGGACGCCTAGCCCCTGTAAGGACCCAATTAGCCCCGTTAGGATATGACTGCGTGCTAGGAATAGATTTTCTCCGCATATTTGGTATCAAAATTGATTACGGTACCGATACGTGGAAAATTGGCGATGGCCCTGTTCGAACTTTCGATTCCGAAGAGGTCCTAGCGAACCCTATTCCTGCTTATCCCGCTTGTGCGGGTTTAGCGATTGTAACAGCCCCCTCTGCAGAACAACTCATACGTCTTTTGGACGAATTAATCCCTCCTAAGTCCTCATCCCTCCTTAGCGTAACCCATTTAGCAGAACATTCCATAGATACTCAAGACCACCCTCCTATTCGTCAAAAGCCCCGAACAATCTCCCCCTACCTACTGAAGGTCGCTCAAAATGAGGTAGATCGGATGTACGAGGAGGGAGTTATTGAGAAATCAAACAGTCCTTGGCTTAGTAACCCCGTAATAGTAACCAAGCCCAATGGCAAATTCCGATTTTGTATTGACTATCGCGATGTAAATAAAATAACCCGTAAAGACGCTTATCCCCTTCCCAATATGGACCGAATTTTAGACGGATTGAGACGAGCCCGTTATATTTCCAAACTCGATTTGAGTCAAGCATATTTTCAGATCCCCGTTGAGTCCTCTAGTCGCCCTGTCACCGCCTTTTCAGTCCCTGGACGCGGACTTTTCCAATTTAAAAGAATGCCCTTCGGACTGACGAACGCTCCCGCGACATTCCAAAGACTGATGGACAGATTGATCGATTCCGCGTGGGAACCCCACGTATTTGCGTACTTGGACGACGTCATAATTGCGACAGAGACAGAGGACGAACATCTAGACTTTTTGAGACGGGTACTGACTGCTTTCCGAGAAGCCGGGATGGAAATCAATCGCGAGAAGAGCGAATTCTTCTGCGCGGAGGTCTCTTACCTCGGATACGTCATCGGACAAGACGGACTTAAAGTAGACCCCGACAAAGTAGCCCCGATCTTGAATTACCCTCCCCCGACGACCATAAAACAAGTTCGACGATTTTTAGGAATGGTAGGATGGTATGCGCGATTTTTGCCAGACCTTTCCCGCGATAAAGCCCCCTTAACAAAATTGCTAATGGAGGACGTCCCTTGGACTTGGGGTCCTGACGAACAGAAAGCTTTTGAGACCCTTCGCGATGCCCTTACTAAGACCCCCATCCTTATTCGCCCCAATTTTGAAAAGCCCTTTACCGTGCAGACGGACGCGAGCGATAGTGCGATCGGCGCTGTCCTGACGCAAGAAATCGATGGAGTGGAGCACCCCATTGTTTTCGCCAGTCGCCTCTTGACGGCCCAGGAACGCAAATACACAGTAACTGAGCGAGAGTGTCTCGCTGTGCTCTGGGCAGTCAAGAAACTTAGACCCTATATCGAAGGCACTCACTTCACCGTGATTACCGACCACAGTAGTCTCACGTGGTTGAGAAATCTGCGTGACCCAGCTGGCCGACTTGCCCGTTGGGCATTGGCCATGCAAGCCCTCGATATGACCATAGTCCACCGAAAAGGAACCCTTAATGTAGTCCCCGATGCGCTTTCCCGAATGTATGAGTCGACTGACATAGCCCTGTGCGCAATAGGCAATGCTGTCGACTCATGGTATTTGGACAAGATGAAAAATATTAGAGAGTCCCCCTGGAAATACCCCAATTGGAAAATAGTGGAGGATAAGATCTATTACCACCGCCCTCACCCCGTCATTGATTCAGCCCTCACCGATTTAGACGCATGGAAATTAGTCCTCCCATTAGAGTCCCGCTTAAGAGCCATTAGCCAAGCCCAAGATAGTCCCCAAGCTGGTCATCTTGGTGTGGACAAAACGTATCACCGTGTCACACAAGATTTCTTCTGGCCAGGAATTTTTCAAGACGTTGCGCGATATGTCACTCGCTGTCCGGTGTGTCAACTCCATAAGGTACCGCAAGAGCAACCAAGTGGTCTTATGAGAGAGCGGACGACCTCGGGACCGTGGAGTGTCGTGGCAGCGGACGTCATGGGCCCATTTCCTCCGAGCAAGTCCCAAAATCGGTACGTTGTCGTTTTTCAGGACCTTTTCACGAAATGCGTCGAAGCTAAAGCTGTTCGAGCAGCCACAGGGCAAACGATCATGTCCGCGTTCGAAAGCTTAGTTTTGAATCGTTGGGGTTGCCCGAAATACTTGTTAACCGACAACGGAACCGAATTCGTTAATAATTTCGTAACCCAACAATTAGCCCAGTTAGGAATCCACCAAACCACAGTCCCCCCTTATCACGCCCAAGCCAATCCCGTCGAGCGAGTAAATCGCACATTAAAGACAATGATTTGCACTTTTATTCCCCAAGACCAAAGAGATTGGGATAAACACCTCCCAGAGCTATGTTTTGCCATTAATACAGCAGTGCAGTCTTCTACCTTGATGACCCTTGGATTTTATTGGTATCCATTGCAATTCAATTATACAAATTTTGATAATATCAGTTAAAGGACATCGCAAGACTTCCTGAAACAATTTTTCAAAATTCATAATGTTACAACTAAAGTGGTGAAGTGAAAAAATAGAGCGCATATTGAGCCATACAAAATTCTGAAATTTTGCATATATTCATGGCGTTCCGAAGACAATAATTTTGATCCCATTGACAAATGAGCAACCGAAGAATTTTCATAACAAAAGTTCAATTCATAATGCTAAAATCGGAGGTAAAAAGTAGAAATACTTGGTACATTTGTCGCTTCACACAATTTCCGAAGTTTGTAGGCATTCGTTGCAATCTAAAGATATAAATTTTGATAATGTCAGAAAAAACACATCGGAAGACTTTCTGAAACAATTTTTTAAAATTCATTATGCTACAATTAAAGCGGGGATGTGAAAAAATATAGAGCATATTGAGCCAAACAAAATTCTGAAATTTTGCATATATCCACGGTATTCCGAAGACAATATTTTTGATCCCATTGACAAATGAGCAACCGAAGAATTTTCATAACAAAATGTTCAATTCATAATGCTACGATCGGAGCCAAAAAGTGGAAATACTTGGTACATTTGTCGCGTCACAGAATTTCCAGAGTCTATAGGCATTCGTTGCAATCCAAAGATACAAATTTTGATAGGATATGGAGTATATACCGCCATAGTCTTTTGACATAAACATATATTATACGAGCCATTTTGACATAAAGATATATCATTACTTACTACGGTTATCATCCAGATGCATCCATATATATCCAAATGCAGGTTGACAGTGTATTTGTCTATTAATACATCAAACGCGAGATGATTCTACACCATATTTTGGATAGAAAAACGACGTCGAAAATCTTTTGGAATGGACCAACAATTATCATGCAAGGAACATTTTATGATGTACAAATCTTATTATGGCCAGCGAGGAACATTTTATAATAAAGAGGAAAGGGACCAATAAAATAAATTGTCAACGGTGTACAGTTAAAAAAAAATATTTATTAAACACTGCTCAAAACTCGGCATGATAATAACAAACTTTGCCATATACATTTTTTTGACACTCATTATTAGTTTTATAGAGTTCCTTTTCCAAATTTACATCGATTCACACCAATCATGATTAACAGTTCAACGTACACTATTTCATATTTATCAAAGAAACGAAAAGAACGATTTCTCAAGAAATCTTATACGAGGAACATTTAATCGCGAAAGAGAAATTCCGTCGAAGAGTTAAGTTAGGAAAATAAAAACTGCAGGGTTAACAATAATAAAAGAATGTATATTCATTTCAGCACTGTTCGAAAGTTGATTAAAAGCACTTCACTATTTTCACACCATCACTTCCTTATTATTGCTGTAACCAAGAGTCGATTGAACCTAACCTCGATATTTATAACCTCACAAATGTTCGTGAAAAAAGATTAATATTTTCAAAACTGTTTAAGCCACGAGATTCTAATTAGTCGCGATCGAAAGGGGGGAAAAAATAAAAAATACGTGAATTTGAATGAAACTCTAAATTGCTGTCATTGAATTTATATTAAAGAAATCATTTTTGGATCGTACGCGTACGATCCAAAATTATTTCGCGATTTGTGAATAAATTTATTTATAGATCGCGAAATAATTTTTTTCCCCGAATTTATCCACAACACGTCCCGCATAAGAACTTCTCACTTCGAAAACTCCGTTCAGACTTTCCGCGGTATGGGTACTTCGAACTATTTATTTATTCACAGATCGCGAAATAATGTTTTTCCCGAATTTATCCACAAACACGTCTCGCGTATAAGCACTCATTCTCACTTCGAAAACTCCGTTCAGACTTTGCGTGGTATAGGTAGAGAAAGATGAAATGGAATGGCCAATCACAAGCTCGGAAGGCGTCAAGAGGCCTTTCATTGTGTCGTATACAGACATGCCAATACTTCGATGTCAGCATAATCTTGAGCCTGTGCAAAGTTTTTTCTCAGCAAATACGGCATTAATCGTGCTGATTTAAGGCTCAATCGAAGTATTTTTTCGTAATAAATCTCCAGTTCAATTTTCAAATCATCATATGCCTTCTGAGCTTCGTAATTAAAGAAAATGGATTTCAGTTTTTACTCTCACCACGGTGAATCGTTTTATTCAGCGATAATAACACTCGACCTGTCAAACTTTCCGCGGTTCGGTATATATATATATAGCGACGAGGTGGAGCTAGTCTCATGTGATGTCGGTCTGCGACAGCGCCGTGAAGTTAGCCGCGAGGACATGAGGTCAACGAAGTCAGATGTATATAGAACTCCAGTTCTTAAGGATTTTTTGTGCCGAATTTAGTGGGGGCATGCCTCCAGCGTTAGTTCGTAAGCAGTGGCGCTGTCGGCGGCGCATCGTTCTCCCTCTCACTCTCTCTCATGGGCTTATATGCTGGGGACAGCATGACGTCACGAAATTCGTTGGTGACGTCAAGCATGCGCTCTCACCGTCAGTATTTGTTTTAATTCAGTACTTACGAAGTCGTGCCGGTCCCTTTAAATTATTGTACATTTAAATATCTATTGAGAAAATTCCGGCGAACACGTTGTGCGTTTATGAAGGATGTAGCAACTCGAAGAGAAAAAATCCGGAATTGACGTTTCATCGTTTTCCGAAGGAAAGAGAACCGTGAGTTTGTTTCCATAACGAGTAAAGAATGAAACAATGTAAGACGTCGAATGACTTTTTAATCAACATGTGATTGAAAAAGGAGTATATATAAGAAAATAAAAAATTTCAGTTATTGCTAGAACAAAATTAGTTTATCCTAAGTAATGCGGTTGAATTAACTGTATTCTCTGCGAATTTTGATATTCGTAAAAATAATTTAATAGATATATGTGCGGTGTGTGCGGTGATCATGAGCGGAGGATAGTCTTGTTATCCGCTTTGATCAATCTCAACGACAAAATTTGCGTTTTAATGTAATTTAATGCGTAACTCAATATTTTAATTCTTGTGAGTCAAGTATTGAACGGATCATGACTTCTAAATCTCAAGCTCTCTCACGATTTATAAGCAAGTTCTGATCAAATGTTATAAAAATAATACGCGTAGCTGAGTGGACAGCGTTGACGACTCATGACTCGAAGGTCTGGGGTTCGATTCCTGGGCACCTCATTACTTTTTTTTTTCTCGTTTTAAGCAAATATTTCTTTTTAATATCGAAATTTGATACCTTTTCAGCTTTATTAATTTTCTCTGAATTAATTTCCACTTGAGAGAATTTCAATTTGATTTTTTATCCCACCGATTAAAATTGCGTCATAAAACAGTCACGTAATATCTTTTTACACTACCGGCCAAAAGTCCAGAAAAGTTCTAAAACGTTTTGTTATGCTATTTCGCTGGTAATCAACGTAAAGAGATTAAGTAAACGGCATTTCGAAGGGGAGGGATTCAGCTTCATTTTGATTTCTTTGAATAATTTATACGATTAGTTTTACAGCCAGCACTCTGTTTTCAAAATGACAATTTTTCGCCTTTTTTACCCCCCTTTCAGGTGGGCCCCGTTTCCAGAGGAAATTTTTTGTATGTATTTTTCCGAACGGAATCATGAAAGTGAAAGCTCGAGCTTCAATTTTGTTTTTTGAAAAAACTTTGTGCGATTTTTCCCGCCAAAGTTATTCCGTTTTTTTGTCAAAAATGAACCAATTTCAAAAATGCCGTGTAACACGGAAACGACAAGCTTTTGAAAAAACTTCAAAAGGGCAAAAAGTTGCGTCGATTTCTCAGATTTTTCTCCAAATTTTTTTTTTTTTCTTATTCTCGGACGAAACCCACACATTCCAATTATCGTAACTCGGGAATTATTTATTGTGTTTCTGATGAAATTTCATAAGAGTAAAAGTTTTATTTTTTCATTTTCAATGCTATGGAACGTTTTCAGATTTTTCTTCAAACTTTTTTTTTTCGTTACGATTTCATTATTTTCTAGTCGCAAGTTAATCAATCATTCGGAAGGGTTTTAGATTTTCGACAATAAGTTCTGACAAAATCTGGACACGGGAGCAGCTCGACACCATGTATTAGTTGGGAAATTATACTAATACACGCGAATATGACGGTTTTCGGTGTTTTCCCAAATTTTATTTTTATAAAAAATAATCACTTTTGTTACGTCAAAATTGACTGATTATTTACAGAAGGTAAATTAGTATTTACAGCAGTTAATGTTGAAATGAAAAAAAGTATTGACAGCAGTAAATACCCCATACTTCTCAAGTAACTGTAAGCGAATTACCTGAGTTTGAATCAAATATTAACGAAAAAAAATTTGAGAAAAAAATCTGAAAAAATTTTAAAGCATTAAAAATGAAAAAATAAAACTTTTTCTCCCCTTGAAATTTCATCAGAAACATAATAATTCCCGAGTTGCGATAATTGGATTGTGTTGATTTCGTCTGAGAATACGGAAAAAACATATTTTGGAAAAATATTCTGAGAAAATTCTCGTGAATTCTTTGGAAACCGACGCAACTTTTTGACCTCTTGAAGTTTTTTTCGAAAACTTGTCGTTTCCGTGTTACACGGCATTTTTGAAACTGGTTCATTTTTGACAAAAAACGGAATAACTTTGGCGGGAAAAACCGCACAAAGTTTTTTCAAAAAACAAAATTGAAGCTCGAGCTTTCACCTTCATGATTCCGTTCGGAAAAATACATACACAAAATTTCCTCTGGAAACGGGGCCCACCTGAAAGGGGGGTAAAAAAAGGCGAAAAATTGTCATTTTGAAAACAAAGTGCTGGCCGTAAAACTATTCGTATAAATTATTCAAAGAAATCAAAATGAAGCTGAATCCCTCCCCTTCAAAATGCCGTTTACTTAATCTGTTTACGTTGATTACCAGCGAAATAGCATAACAAAACGTTTTAGAACTTTTCTGGACTTTTGTCCGGAAACTTTTGGCCGGTAGTGTATATGGGTTGCGACTATTGATAATAGTTAGTAAAATAAATGACGGTAATTTATAGATCAATAACAGGGTTGTTTCACGTCTGGGAAACAGGGAAAACCTGAAAAAACTAGGAAAAAGTCAGAGAATTTTTAAAATTCTCTGAATTTTTTCGGGGATTCATTTTTGCAATTAAGAAATATTTGATCGAGTTAGAAAAACTCCATTACTCCTTATGGCAAACAATATATTATATCAGTGCCCAAACATTGAAAATGATGAAATCAACCGACTTATTCACTCCAAGCCTCTGTACTGTTGTACACAATTATTTTCTATTTAATGGCACCAATGTTACAGTTTCTGTTTTCCATTCTTTTCCATTTGTGTCCTGGAATGGTTTTCTGAATTGTTTTCCAAATTTTCGTAATTTATCTTCGTTAATTTATATTCTCTCTCCTCTTTTATAAAAATGATCCCTTCCAGCATAGCATGGCATTTAATGTCGAAATTCCATGAGGAGACGATTTTTGGGAATTTTTTTGAGCGAAGTAAATAAGAAACAACTGCGAAGTTTTTACCACATATCTGTTCACATTCTAAGCACACCTTACAATTTGTTTGCCCGAAATCGTGGCTCACTGCTGAGCTACACAGCATCTTAGTCACTCATTTTCGCAAAAAACGTTTCTTTTCGTGTTACCATGATAGTCGACGTTCTGCTTATCTGAAAAAAAGACTCAAATGAGATTTTAATCTGTGAAGGTTGAAGTAGAGTCAAAAGACATTGAAAAATTAATTTTTGGCAACTTGGAGAAGCGGTGAAAAAAATATCAAAATTGATGATTTCAACGATTTGCCGTAAATTAACTTTTCAAGAGTGATCCTACTGTTACCAGCATGTTTTTTTAATTTTTTCTTTTCCCGATCTCAGCAGATACTATTTTCTCTTTTTTTTCAACAATACAGTAGGAAAACTCCTTAATACCTAATTACATCCCCATTCACACCCACCCTTTCCAGTACATCCTCCCCGTCCCGATGGAAGACACCCGCCACCTTCCCGTGGTTTCCATTGAATAATTTTAGCTCACGCATGTTTTCTATTTTTGACACAAAAGCTCTAAAATGCACTGTCTATTTTTCAATAATACTGCTATACGTGAACTAAAATTAACTAAGAGTGGGTACATGAAATATTCCTATGCTTGCTTTTTACCAAGTATTAAAAATAATTACACCCACACACACTTCCACGAAGAAAAGAAGATGGAGCCAATTTTTTACATGAATTGAGATCACTGAATACTTTTCATATTCAGGCATTTGTCGGAAAAATGAGTCCAATTTTTGATATTATCGAGACTTTATATAAATTCGCCGAAAAAACCGTATATTTCTTCGTTGAAAAAACAAAAGAAATTCTTCTAGCATACTTTGAATTTGTTCCTTATTCTTTTTCCCATCGATCTTCACCTTAATTTTTTCAGGTGACAGTATTCAAAAAACTGTTCGTTCAACGCCTTATCGTTATAAAAGCTTTCAAAACTATTGGAATTTTTTATGGACTTTTTCGAAAGCTTTTGAAAAAAATAGTTGATACTGGAAAAAAATTAATGATGCCACAAACAATAGTTCGGTTATGTCAAGATTTTTTCGTTCCAAATTAGTGTTCGCCATTTCCTGTTATGACTGAATTATTCTTCCATTTCGAAATTACGAAATTCTCATCCGAAAAATAAACTGATTTCAATTAAATTTAAAAAATGTAGACATCTACCTTATATTTATTTATATCAGGCTAATGTATTTTTCATATCAGAAATTTCTACTCAAAATATTTTTATCGTTTCCAGCTGCTTTACGGGTATAGTGTGTCGCGGACTTGAAAAAAAAAAGAAAAGAAAATCAGGGTTTCAACACTTCACCCCACGTCGAGCTCATACCGCTTATCTGAATGGCCCATGTTTGCGTCATTTTCTTAAAGACATTCATTGTATAAAAAAACTATATTACAAAGAAAGTGGTCTCAAATATTTATATACATTTTACATAAAAAAAAAAAACTTCAATTGTAGGATTCGATCACTTGACCCCACGCGCTCAGTCCAAGCACCTTCTTGCTTTTAAATGTGCAAGAGAGATACGTCACTCCACGCTTCCCCATCTCCATGGCAACATGGCAGCTGGTCGCTAGTGACGTCACAGAGCGAACGCCGCGCCGCGGAGCGGCAGTTCGGGTCGCAGAAAGTTTGTCTTCAAGGCGCCCATAAGAACTGGGCTTCTATATAAATCTGACTTCGTTGATGAGGTCTTTGATAGTGTTATATATATATGGGTGTCGTCAGAATGAACCAATCAGAAACTCGAGAGACACTTTCAGCCGGCTTTGGTGTTGTATACAGACACGTCTGATTCTTGAATGTGTAGGTGACTTTTGCGTGATTTTGAGCCCGTGCAAAGTTTTTTCTCAGCATTTACGTCACCGATCGTGCTAAATTTGGACTCATTCGAAAGATAATTTCTTAATGAATCTCCAGTTCAATTTTCAAGGCCTCAAACGACTCGTGAGCTTCGAAAACGAACAAAATGATGTGCCAATTTTACCCCCACCACCGCGAAAAGTTTTGTTTCGAGAAAGTATAGTCTCGGCGAGCCTCGGGCCAGCAGACGACAGAGCTGTCAATGTACTTGTCCCGAGACTCTACCGAGTCTCTTGATACGCTACATTGCTGGCAATAGTTTACTGACAATGAGTCGCATCTTCAGAAATTTCATAATTGACTGCACCTTATGTTAATGTAATTTTATGATGACTACGAACACCATTTTATTCCGATTGAATCCACGTCGAATGCTGTTTATGATACAAGGCCATTCTGAAATTCGCAAAAGAATTGATTTTCTTGTAAATTTGCTGACGGTGAAAAGCAACGCATGCAACGAAAAGCACCTCCAATTTGATTTTCACTTGAATGAGCAATTTTAATAAAAAGTTATGGGCCGGACAAGTGCTCTGTGCGTATACGCTCAACGTACGGTGGGGAACGTTCATCAAATTATTACCAATCAAACAAAACTGTGCTATCATGTACGGACATAAATTAAAGTTTTTTTTTTTAACATTATAAAAGCACGGGATCTTATGCGAAACTTCCTGTTCCTGCTTGTTTTTCGTTATTTTAGCCACGGCGCAGGCAATGTTGTTTCATTAGGTCATGTAAGTAAATACTATTTGGCAACATTGGTCACGCCATAGCCAAAACAAAAGTAGCTACTCGACTTAGGAGATCCCAGAAGCAATGCATCAACTGCATTCCCTACGTTGCCGGTACGTCCATATTGATATCTTCTCAGTCACCAAAGAAATACTTGTCCTAGTACTGATATCATAAATTTTACTGCTGCACGTAACTTAGATGTCGACCTTTTTTCATTTTTTTCTGGACTATTGATACTTCTTACACACCAATTATTAGTGGTATTTTTCTCATCTTGATAACGCTGATTTTTTAATGTTTTGATTCTTGTTTTGTTCTGTGGAAATAAATTCAAAGTAACATTTATTGGGAAGTCTGCTTTTTTGGCCGGATATTTTGTGATCTATATGGTTGGTTTCCCTCCGGGATATGAATAAAATTAGTAAAGATTTAAAAAAAAAAATTTAAGTAGGTTTTTGGATGTTTTGTGATATCACAAGGAAACGAGGGACCACCAATGTACTTGTCCAGGTTTTTTTCCCCCGGGTGGGGATTTTTGCTATTTGATATCACTTCTTTTTTCTATAGTATTTTCATATATTTCGCTTTATATAGACTCCAATAGAGTATGTATATAACAAATAAACTTACAAGGTGTTTGCATCATTACATGATCGATTTATTTCAATGTCAGGAATCAGTACTGCTCACACTACTAATTCGACATAAGAGAATGAGACAGATTTTCTACCATAAATTCATTGTTATTGAGGTTGTTTAAATATAGCAGCGTTTCGTTCCTGTGATAAGAAAAAAGTTATAATGTTTTCAAAAGAGTTAACTACAGACTCGAAGTATTTTCGAGATGTTAGTAATTCGTTGATAGGTTATTATTCGATTATAGCTTAGCAGAAAAGTGTTATGAAAGAGACCTCAAGTACCAGTTTTTCCCCAAGACAAAATTTCAGAAAATTAAATACTTTATCATTAGCTTTCAAGTTGCGTATTAGAATAAGGCATTTATGGGCGAAAAGGCAGCGAGGATATTAGCAATTTCGGTCTAAGCTACAAATAGATAATTATATTTAACTTTCCTGTCAGGAGCCTCAGAATTATTATTATTTCAAAGATGAAATGACGGAAGAATATGATGCATCATCCTTGACTTACAAATTATTTTATAAAATATAGAAAAAAAATAGATTGAAAAAAAATTCGGCCGAAGTACTTGACGAATGTTTTTTCACTTAATTTACATAATGTATCGGTCATGGTGACAACCTCCCCAAGTACTTCGGCCGAAATTCTTTTTCATCTAATTTTTTTTCGTTTGCGATCTTTTTTTGCTTCGGACCCTTATTGATACAGAGTTTTTATTTTCATTCTGGTTGGTAAAACAACTGCATTTTCAAACTTGATTCTTTTCTCTATCAACATTCAACATTATTTGAAGATTTTTTCACACGATAAAGCCTCCCGTACTGGGCACATATATTTTGGTATGGCTCAATTTATTTTATAACTTTTTGCGAAACCCAACTTTAGCTTTTCACGAGGATTAACTCATTTTGTTTTGTGCGATTTGAATTTATTTGATACATTTTTTGAGAGTGGTCACTTTTCTTACTTTTTGATAGGGTTTGATTTTCTCAGTGATTTTTGCGAGAACAGGTTTTTGTAGTGTATGTATATTCGTGGAAAAATATGGGACCAGCGGTCAACAAATGTACTTGTCCAGGTTTCTTCCGCGAGGGGGATTTTTATGCGTGATATGATTCGTTTTTTCTCTTTCTTTTCAAACATCTCGCTTTATATACATTAGAAAAAGGTTATATTGGGAAATTATCGCTTTTTCATTTCCAAACCCTGACCCCTTCTACTTCGAGTCAAGTTTTTTCCCCATGAAATAAAGGAGCACATGTTTTGGAATTTTCAATTTGGCATTTTTTTTATTCTCGAGCCAGTCAAATTTTTTTGACATTTCGATTTACCTCTCTGGAATCAGACTAAAATAAGTCGGGAACTGGGAGTCTGATACAAAAATTTATAAAGCTTTTGAGAGCAAGATTAGAAGAGTCAGAACTTTTCCATAGAATTTGTAGCTATTTGAATTTGTATTTATCAAAGAAACATATTAAATAGCAGTATCTCCTTGTTATATTTGTAGATTTGTGGTAAAAAATATTACGCTTATTTCAGCTTGTTGATAAAAATGGGGCGATTTTTTTCGAAATTTTTCATTTTCGATCAATGATAAAATAAAAAACCCGTTTCACGTATGTTTAGAGAAAACATATCGAATCTATTGTGAAAAAAGTTCACGCATTTTTTCATTCTTATTTTTATTAACAAGGTGGAATCATGATTATTTTTCAATACCATTGAAGAAGTTACTATCATGGAAATAAAAAGTTACAACTATTTCAATATTCTCATTGAATATAGAAAAGTTCAAATAGTATGTTATGGGAACTCCAAAACAATATATTGAACAAACCAAAGCGACTGTAGAGGAAAGCGTTTAGAATAAAACTTTTTCAATTTATTATGCTATAATCAGAGCTAAAAAGTGGAAATACTTAGCACACATGTCTCCTCTTCACAAAACGGTCAAAATTTGTAGATATCGGCTACATTCCAATGATACAAATTTTGATACTATCAGAAGAAGAAGAGCACCCGAAGACTTTCTGAAACAACTTTTTAAATTTATTATGCTATAACTAAAGTGGAAAAGTGAAAAAACATAGTGCACTTTAAGCCTAACAAAGTTCAGAAAATTTGGATGTATCTATTGCGTTCCGAGGACAGAAATTTTAATCCCATCCAAAAATGAGCAACCGAAGACTTTTTGTAATAAATTTTTCAATTCATAATGCCACAATCAGAGACAAAAAGTGGAAATACTTGGCGCGTCACAAAATGTTAAAAGTTTGTAGGTATCGGCTACATTCCCATGATACAAATTTTGATGCAAATTTTGATATTTATAACAATAATGGCCGTGAAAGCCTCAAAACTAGAACTTACAGATATTTTAATATTAGCTTTGAATTTTGAAAAGTTCAGAAAGTTTGTTATGGATATTTTGAAACAATAAATTCAACAAAGCGGGCAAACTTAGATCAGTACTGTGCCCAAGAAAATGGATCGAGTTGAGTTGTACCAGTTGCATTATGTTCGTGCAAATTTTCGTACCATCACAACCAGAGCAGCCGTAGAGCAAATCTTTTTGAAAATATTTTTCAATTCGTTATGCCACAATAGGAGCCAAAAAGTAGAAATACTGAGCACACATGTTGCTCCAGGAAATTTCCAAAGTTTGTAAGTATACAGTGCGTTCCAATGAAACATATTTTTATACTTCCAGAAAAAAGGAACCAAAGACTTTGTGACAATTTTTTGAATTAATCATGCCACAACTCAAGCATACCATACATTGGGCTCAATAAAGTTTATGAACTTTGCATGTAGCCATTACTTTTCGAAGCCAAATTTTAATCCCATCCAAAAATGAGCAAGCGAAGAATTTTCATAATAAAATTTTCAAGTCCTAATAATGCCACTATTCCAGCAAAAAAGTAGAAATATTGGGCACACTTGTTACTTCACAGATATTTCAAAGTCTGTACGGATCTGTTGCAATTCAATGATACAAATTTTGATAATATCAGTAAAAACACATCAGAAGACTTCGTAAAACAATTTTTCAAAATTTATGATGCTACAACTAAAGTAGGGAAGTGAAAAAATATAGCTCAATTGAGCCGAATGAAATTTTGCATATATTCATGGCGTTCCGAAGACAATAATTTTGATCCCATTGACAAATGAGCAACTGCTTGTGATATAAAATTCGTGAGGAAAAAACGTTATCAAAAACTCGCGCAGTACTTTGGCTGAAATTTTTTTCTCCAATTGAACTTTTGCTCTCGAAATTTTATGTGCATACTTTTTTTGTTTCGAAATATCATTTCCTTTCGATTTTTTTATTCAAAAACTTTGTATACATTTTGATGCTATTGGAATGTTTTTTCGGTATCATTTTTTATGAAATATTTTTCGATCTGAATTTTTTTTTCCAATTTTTTTTTCTATTTGACGTTTACTTCACATATTATCTTTTGCTTCGAAAATGTTGTTTTATGTAGATTTTTAATTTAATTTGAAAGCTTTTAGTCCATCTAGTATCTTTCGAAAGGTTTATTTTATATAAGTATTAAAGTTAATGACGAGGTTAGAATTTATTTAAACACTTCTTAGATAAATACTTCATAATCCATTTTTAGTCTCGATATAGTCCCGGTACAGTAACTTAAAATTCGATCATGTATCTATTTTTAGCCAAAATTAGAAAAAAAATCGCTTGAGCGACCTTTAAATTTTTTATTATGGATCCAATTCTTGAGAGAATCACTTTGTCATCAAATATTACCATATTTTGCTGCAATACCGAAAAAAAAATTACTTTTTTGCATTACCCGAGTGCGTACAGAATAAGAATGTTTAATTGACAAGCTATGAATTCCGAGCAAAAAGTCAATAAATCCCCGCAAAAAAGCAGCATAAATGCTGTAAAAAAAGTTGAGACAAGTACATTTATTCATCTCAAAAAATTGTTCCGATAAAAAATCCCTCCCTAAGCATAGAATCCCCACAAACAGTTATAAAAGCGATTTCCTCCCAAAACAAACTAACCCTGCAAAATTTCTATCATTCATATCAAATCTTACAACAATTATAAGAGTGCCTCACAAAAATTTACCAATCAAATCCATAATCTCACAGAAGATTCCAATTCAAATTTGACCAGATTAAATCTAAACTCCACAAAAAGTTATTAAATAAATTGAAACTACAAAAGCCTTAATAATTAAAGACATTAATAGTCAAATACATTAAAACCTATTAATCTCTAATAAAAAATCTTTCAATTAATTAAAAATACATTTGTTCTAGACAACAAGAACAATACAGTTATTCTACACAACAAGAACAAGAATAAAAAATTAGTATGAAGAAAAAAACCCGATATAAAAAAAAATCCATATGAAAAAAAATTTGATTGAAAACAAAATTTCGGCCGAAGTATTTGGCGAGTTCATTACCATGAATCATAATGTGAATTGAGCAAAAATAACTCGCCAAGTACTTCGGCCGAATTTTTTTTTCAATCTATTTTTTTTTTTAATTGGAATTTTGTTTTGTATCGGGATTTTTTCTTCATACTAATTTTTTATTCTTGTTCTTGTCGTGTAGAACAACTGTATTATAGAACAAATGTATTTTCAATTAATTGAAAGATTTTTATTAGAGATTATAGCTTCAATTTATTTAATGACTTTTTGTGAAGTTTCGATTTCATTTTTGGTCACTAATTATACCTGGGAAAAAAAATTCTCAAAAATTGATAATTTTTTGACCCGTCACAGTGGCGTTAATCCTTAAAAATTTTATTTTTTTCAATGGAGCTATCGGAAATTCGGTTCTAGATTTGAAATCAGGAACGTTAAGAATGGTTATACCCATTTTTGAATTGTACTCAATCGTACCAGTTTTAGCACGAAAACCGGCTCAGGGGCTTGCCAGATAACTGGTTAAGGTATTCGTTCCACGAACTCGAATATTTCCAATTAACAGATTTTTTTGTACAAAAAAGTAAAAATACATCCCATTCCACTGGAAAAATATTGAGCCAAGTTACCGAACCTTTAGAAAAGAATTATAACTTTGAAAATCGTCTTATTTACACGACGCTTTATGGAGATGACCTGCTGCCCACATTTCTATTTAATAATTCATATATCAAATAATGATAGATGTTTGATATAAACTGTTCTATAGTTAAATCGAATTCTAAAGATTCTGTAATAACGTTTAAAACAGACAGTCACTAGGCGTTTGAAAAAAATATTCACGATAGAACTTAAAAGAATGTGAATAGTAGACGATTTTTCGTAGCCATGACGTTCAAGAGATTATGTTATTTTCGGCAGTTTTTACAACATTTTTAAGGCTATTCTTTTTTTTGCCCTTTACAAATTGGCTCACATTTTTACCAATGTCACTGCGTATTTTATACGTATTTTCACTCATATTTCACTATTTTTTTAAACCAAATACAATAAGTCTAGCTTCTCCCTTTGACAGTGCGGTTGTTGATATCTGTAGCTCAAAAAAATATCAAAAAGTTTCATAATTTACACAATTAAGCTGAAATATTCGATTTATGTTATAGTTGGTACTAATAATTGGTTATAACTTTTTTAAACGAAATCCAGCCTAATTTATGAACAAATTTGAAGAGCCCTGCTTATGCGCCCAAAAAATACGGCCCTCCGCGAAAGGAATACTTTAACATGGAATCACCTCAGAATTATCTTCTTCAAAACAAAAAAAAGATTCATCTAAATGGGTGAAACTGATAAAAAGTTAAACGTGAGCAAACTTAGAAAAAATACGTGCTTTGAATTAGGAATCTCCTTTTTTTATTTCTTTTAAAAATTCCACGAAATTTGATTAGATCGGTATAATGATCCTAAAGTTTTTTTTAATGAAAGCTTATAACATTTAAAGTAGTAGAACTACAGAATTTAAAAAAACGGAGAAACGATTCAACCTAGATCTATGGCGATAACGTTAATCTGAAACACAATTCTTTCGTGTTCGGTGCTGCTTCTATCAACTTTGATTAGCGGAAGTATGCGCTGATAAAAATGTCACATATCATCTATCTCGGAAATCCCGCAGCGACAAAACACACTCTGTTGCATTTAGATACGTCTTCATCAGGGTTTTGGTATGAACGTAGGGGCCTATAAGTTCATCAGGATTCTACATTAGAACGTCATAGTTATAGTGGTAATTTAATGGTGGGAAACATATAGTGGTCATTCGCCGTTTCCTTTGGATGCAAAAAAAAAAAATGATCCTTTGGTGTATTTGTTCAATTATTTCGGTATTTGCGATACCCGCAACTGCTGGATTTCCGGCAAATAATTTTCGCAATTCTCATGGTTTGCTGTTACCTCCGAAATTACTTCACCAACGTGCCTTTGATGAAGACTATAATGCCAAATCGACAGGTATTTTCTATTTCTAAAAAAAATTAGTCGTTAGTATTGCCTAAAGTTGAAGTTTGCAGATCTACGAAAAAAATCGTTAAAAAAGAGAAATTAAAAAATGTAAAAACTGTAAGAAAAAACATCAAACTCTCGACCGTGAAATAGTATACTAAAAAGAAAAAAAAACACATATATAAAACCTTTTTAACAAAGAAAACTGACTTCAAAAAAGCCCTAAAAAGTCGAAAAAAAGTATTTCAAAAGCCCACACAGCAGAATCGTTGTTATATAAAAAAAAATTTGAAGTCGGTGCCATACAAATTGAACAGAACCGTCAATTAGTATGCATAAGAGTTTGTTGTAATTAACAGTTTCAGTGTTCATAGTTTCAAATTTGTTTGGCATCGACTTCAATTTTTTTTTTAACGAATATTGATATAACAACGATTCTACAGTATTGGCTTTTAAAATATTTTTTTTTTTACTTTCTAGAGCTCTTTTGAAGTCGGTTTATTTTGTTAAAAAGTTTATTATTATTCGATTTTCAGTTGTCTGCGCACAAAAAAAAACTTTACTGATATACTGACAAGATTTTGGATAAACTTCCGAAAAGGTCCGACCTCTGATTGAACTGAAATTTTATACAGATGTTCCCTTTGATGTTTTAAGAAAACACTTAAAAGAATATTTAGCGACTCGCAATATTTTCTGAGAAATCGAATTTTCAAAGTTATTATTTTAGCCTGGTTGAGTATATCTATATAGAATGTTTTTGTTAGTGCATTCGATATTTTTATTTTGCTCTCCATTATATATATATATATATGTTTATTAGAATATTTTTTGTAATAGTATAATGACCAGGTTTGAATAGTAATGGGTTTTGTATTGTATTGTATATTGTATATTGTTCAAACAATATACAATTCAAACCTAGGGTGTCCAAACCTATGGGCTTTCTTCCTAAAAGTCTGTCTTCCCGGCGTGAAGCGCCGGGAAGATAAAACCCATTCTTATTTAAACCTGGTCATTATACTATTTCAAAAAATTTTCTGAGTTAGAATGGTCATATTCGCTAGGCCGTATGTATAAATCGGAAAAAACTTTTAAAAAGTAAAAAAAGAACGCCAAGTATTAAAAGATCGCGACCTTAGTTATAAAATGACCATTCAATATTTTTTCTGTTATTACTTAAAACTTCACCTCACCTCGAAAAAACCGAGCAATAAATGTTTGTCCTTCATTTCCAGAAAATGAAAAAAATATTAACATCCATTCCACTCCCGTAATACGCAGAAGGGTACTTTATCTCGAAAACGATGATCAATAATGTTCTTCTTGATTTTGAAAAAAAATCGAAATTCCACGATTCTTATTGCACTATTGGAATATGCTCAAAGTTACTTTATCCTGAAAAAAAGCATACTAAAGAAATTTCGATATTAATTTTCAAATAAAAACGTATTCGCATCTTTTATTTTTTTATCCTGATATGTGAGAAGTTACTGTACACCAAAAAAAGATCTCGCTAGAAATTGTTGCCCATGATTGAAAAAAACAATGAAATGATTTTTTAACATAGCCAAGAATGGTGAATGAATTACGGGTTTCTGCATGGAATCATGTGCACTTTGAATGGTACCTACTAAAGGTTGTTGTATTCTCAAGGGCTTCAAGAATAATTCTGCGGATATAAAGAAATTGTTATTCTGATTTTATGCTAGCTAAGGACTTATAAACATACAACAAAATTCCACAGAAAATGATACAAAAGACAATTACATGTTTACATATAAAAGTGCAAATACGCGTACAAATGCACGCACTATATCTACACGTATGTACCACACAAATTAATTGCAAAGATTACACACAAACCATTTATCTGATTGTCCATGTCTTTTATTCATTTAATCGAACCCTCCATTCATCCCATCCATTCATCGATTCACCGATTCAATTATCCGATTCGTTCGTCGACATATACCGTTCAGCTATCAACTATTTATTCATTTCATTCATCCATCTTTCCTGTTCGTCTCATTTGATTATCCATTTCATCAATACAACCTAGTTATTGATTTCGTCCAGTAGATCATTAATGGGGACTCTCCTGTTCTATCCAGGGAACGGACTTCTTTCACTCACGATGGAAAAACTAGTTGAATATTATGCGGATAGGATATTTGATTAACTGTATCTTCCCGACCTTACATTTGAAAACCATGCACGCCAAGTTTGTGTGTAATCTTTGCAATTAATTTGTGTGGTACATACGTGTAGATAAAATGCGTGCATTTGTACGCGTATTTGCACTTCTATATGTAAACATGTAATTGTTTTTGTATCATTTTCTGTGGAATTTTGTTGTATGTTTATAAGTCCTTAGCTAGCATAAAATCAGAATAACAATTTCTTTATATCCGCAGAATTATTCTTGAAGCCCCTGAGGCGACAACAACCTTTAGTAGGTACCATTCAAGGTGTACATGATTCCATGCAGAAACCCGTAATTCATTCACCATTCTTGGCTATGTTAAAAAATCATTTCATTGTTTTTTCAATCATGGGCAACAATTTCTAGCGAGATCTTTTTTGGTGTACAGTAACTTCTCACATATCAGGATAAAAAAATATAAGATGCGAATACGTTTTTATTTGAAAATTAATATCGAAATTTCTTTAGTATGTTTTTTTCAGGATAAAGTAATTATGAGCATATTCCAATAGTGAAATAAGAATCGTGGAATTTCAATTTTTTTTCAAAATCAAGAAGAACATCATTGATCATCGTTTTCGAGATAAAGTACCCTTCTGCGTATTACGGGAGTGGAATGGATGTTAATATTTTTTTCATTTTCTGGAAATGAAGGACAAACATTTATTGCTCGGTTTTTTCGAGGTGAGGTGAAGTTTTAAGTAATAACAGAAAAAATATTGAATGGTCATTTTATAACTAAGGTTGCGATCTTTTAATACTTGGCGTTCTTTTTTTACTTTTTAAAAGTCTTTTCCGATTGATTTCATATCTTTTTGAAAAACGGCCATAATTATTAACTTTCCTGTAAAGGTAAAAAAATTGTCTCATTCGGAGCCAATGATTTTTTGGATGATTTTTTTTAAATTGAGTAACTTTCTTCATATAACAGCAAAAATATTGAATGCTCATTTTATAACTAAGGTCGCGATCTTTTAATACTTGGCGTTCTTTTTTTACCTTTTTAAAGTTTTTTCAAATTGATTTCCTATCTTTTTGATAAACAAAATGGTGAGAAAAATGTCTCATTCTCAGACAATGATTTATTGGATGATTTTTTTTAAATTGAGTAACTTCCTTCATATTAAGAAAAATCGAAGTCTTGAACAGTAGATTCTTCCATCATTGACGGACAAAAACTGTTGAGTCGGTTTTATTCTGATGAATTTCAAGATAGGTCAATCAATAACCATGTCTCTTGGACGAGACAAATTTGAAGTTGGTAATAAGACAAACTGTTAAACATACGAAAAGGATGTTATCGTTAAAATCTTCTTAAAGATATATACGGAGCTCGCTAATATGACTCAGAACCACTTATTACATTTTATATGCGAATGTAAAAGACAACATTCGATTTGTAAAACTTACATAGAAAATAACGAAAGGGCATAAGCATATGATTGAACAAATTGTTGTGTTTTTTTCAATGACATTATTGAACTTTACTTCAATCCTATGAACTTGAGGGTATGGATCAGTCAGGCCACCTGCTTGCGGTTTCGGAAGTGTACATTCTCTCTCTCTCTTTCTCTCTCTCCCTTCCTCCCTCCCGCCCTCCCACCCTCTCTCGCTCTCTCTCGCTCTCTCTCTCACTCTCTCTCTCGTTCTCCCTTTCGCTCTCTCTCTCGCTCTGTCTTTCGCTCTCTCTCGCTCTCTCTCACGCTCCCTCTCGCTCCCTCTAGCTCTCTCTCTCACTCCCTCTCTCGCTCTCTCTCTCACTCCCTCTCTCGCTCTCTCTCTCGCTCTCCCCCCCCTCTCTCTCTCCCCCTCTCTCCCTCTCTGAGACAGAGTGTAGACGTGTTCGAGTCGCTCCGTGAAAAACCGAATTTTTAATCGGTAAAACCGCCGCGATAATTTTGAAAAATAGCTCAAAAGTACAGTTTTTGACAGTGCAAGTGGAAATGGTTTAATCTAATAGAACAACTGTGATCTATGAGTGTAAAAGTTCGATTTTCTATGCGTTCTTCGATCATTAAATTTTTGACACGTATTAGCCATTAACGGCGAGCTGTCGAAACGGTGACAAAAAGTGCAAACGTGGTGATTGAGAACGTTGAACTCCAGCCATGTGCAATACATGTTCACGAGGTTTTCCGCGACATTGAGCGTTATGTATCGGTATAAGCGGTAAGTTACCGACAATACCGATATGAGCGGCAATGACTCAATCACCGTAGAGGTAACAGACTATGATGAGTATAAATGCACAGCGTGTAAATCGAATATAGCGACAACAGTACTGAAGTGCAAGACCTGCGTAAAACGCTTTTTTCACCCGGGATGCAAATTTAAGCATAAAAAGCTAAACGAGCATAACGAGGTAGTACCCTGCATGGGTCCATTTGAACAAATTATCCAGAAGAAGGTACCAATACCAACAATGGAGAGAAAGACAAAGGGAAGTGAGGCTGGTAGAGATAGGTCATCGTCGGTGGGGGGTAGCACTGGTGGCATCCCATCAGCCGCAGGGGTAAAAATTGATTGGATAGTAACCACGGTGAAAGAAATGAAAGATGAAATGGCATGTAAGGAGGAAATCAGAGAAATTATCAAGGACATAATACGGGAAGAAATGCAAAGTGTTAAAAAAGAAATGGAGGAGCTCAAAAGATTGATACGACAAGAGGGAATGCACCCTCACGTAGCATCGAGGGGAACCTACAGCCAAGCAGTCAAAGACAAGAAGAAAGAGACGGTTATAATTATTAAACCGATTAAGCAGCAAGAAAGTGAAGTTACAAAAAAAGCAATAAAGGAAAGAGTCGATATCAAGAATATGGCTGTGGGCGTAACAAAACTAAAGAAAGGTAGCCATGGAACTGTGATTTTGGGTTGTGAGACAGAAGAAGAAATTGAAACTTTAAAAGTAACGATGCAAGACAAAATGGGCGAGGAGTTTAAAGTTACGGAGTCAACACAGATAAAACCGAAATTAAAGATTATTAATATCGATGAGGAAGAAATGGAGTTGGAAGACAACCAACTCATAGATACCATTAAGATGCAAAACGGGATCGAAACCCCTGAAGGTTGTGAGATCCGAATCGCAAAAAGAATTGCTGGAAGAAGAGAACATGGACAGAGCGATACGAGGAGCAGAGATCGAGCCAGGAAAGAAGGAACAATCATAATAGAAGTTGACGAGCAAACACATCATGTATTATTAGGCAAAGGAAAACTGAGCGTCGGGTGGAAAAAATGTCGTGTTTTCAATCACGTGAATGTAAAAAGATGTTATAAATGCTGGGGTAACTACCATATAGCAAAGAACTGTACAAGAGAGGAAAGATGTCACAAATGTGCAGGTAATCATAAAGCAAAGGACTGTACAGACGCGAAAACTCGGTGTGTGAATTGTATGTTTAAAAACCAATAGTATGGTCTGAAAATAAACGAAGAGCATGATGCGCTGGATCGGGAATGCCCTACATACAAAAGGGCGATGGAAGAGGAGAAGAGAAGAGCCGGATGGATTGACTAGCAACGACAGAAGGAAGAGATGCTGTGGTATACGAACGCGCAGAGTCTTATGGCCCACAAGGATGAAATACAACATGAAATTTTTCTAAAAAAAAGGCCGGCAATCGTTGCCTTGTCGGAAACGCGAATAACGGCAGAAATGGAAGACAGTGAAGTGAGTGTACCGGGGTACAAAGTAATTAGGTGCGACGCAGAAAATAGGAATACAGGAGGGGTAATACTGTATATGAGGAACAATATCAAATATGACCTGGTAAGAATTAGTAAGCTTGAACTGAATTGCTGGTGGATCGCAGTTGAGGTCAAGGACCAGATGTATAAAGGGATAATAGTCGTTGTATACCTTTCGCCAAGTGCATCGGATGCCGACTTCATAAGATTGGTAGAGGAAATTACGGACGAATTAATAATAAAAGGAGAGTGTGTGATATTAGGGGACTTTAATATAGACATGAACGTCGATACATTTTACAAAAAAAAACTGGTATCAGTAATGTTAAGTTTAGGTATGAAACAGTATGTGAGTAAGCCAACGAGAATAACTAAGGATAGTCAAACAATTATAGATCTGGTATTTTCTAACAAGAATGTACAATTAGAGGTAGTGCATGAACCAAAAATAACGGATCATGCATGGGTGAATATTGCCTTAAACTCCAGTAAAGAACAGAATAAATACAAGGAAGTACGAACGCGAAAGTATAATAATTTAAATGAGAACGAATTTGTAACGGCTTTGGGGAATGTTATGAAATCGAGACAAGATTTGGGAGTAAGTGAACGAGCAGAATTATTTGTCAATGACATAGTAAATGTGTTGGATAAGTTGGCACCTAAAAGAATAGCAAAAATACCGGTAGTATGGGAAGGCAAGAAATGGTTCTCTGATGAAATTAGAGCAGCAGCGGGAAGAAGAGATGAGGCATATAAAATAGCGATTAACGATGGGACAGAGGATGACTGGAAACAGTTTAAAACTGAAAGAAATACAGTAGTTAAATTAATCAAACAAAAGAAAAAAGAATATTACGAAAATAGTATCGATTACAATAAGACAGATCCAGCAAAGTTATGGAACACGTTGAAAGAGATAATCAGGGGAGAGCCGATGGCGACAAAAGAGTCACAAAATATTGATTTTGAAATACTAGATAATAGAACGGAAAACAATACTGCCGATAATTTTAATGAATACTACGTAAAAAGCATTACGAGTATAGTGAATTCAATTGAGAGTGACATAACAGGAAGTCCAAATAGAAGAAGAATCTTAGTGGGAGGTGGCGTAGATAATCAGAGAATAATGGAAAACTTTGAGGCTGTAAGTGTAGAGGAACTAGAAAAGATAGTCATGGGACTCCCAAAAAAGAAAGGAATGGGCGAAGGAATATCGAGTGATATTTTAAAAATGGGCTTTAGTGTAATTAAAAAAGAATTTGTTAATATAATTAGTGATTCATTTGAAGATGGCTGCTGTCCAAAAAGCTGAAAAACATCAACCATTATACCAATCCCAAAGATAGATAAACCAAAAAAGGCAAGTGAGTATAGACCAATCAATATGTTGCCAATATATGAAAAGGTGATGGAAATAGTAGTGAAAGATCGAGTTGAAAATTTCTTAGAAATGAACGAGATCATAACAGATCACCAATCAGGATTCAGAAAGCATTATTCATGCGAAACGGCATTGCAAACAGTTGTAGACGAATGGAAATTAGACATAAGTTAGGGAAAAATGGTAGGGGTAATTTTTATTGATTTGAAACGAGCTTTCGAGACCATAGACAGAGAAATACTATTACAGAAATTATATCAGTATGGGATCAGGGGCAAAGTTTTAGAATGGTTTTGCTCGTATTTGAGTGACAGAACGCAACAAGTTCGGATTAACGAGGAATGGTCTAAACTGATCGCTACGGAGTACGGAGTGCCGCAAGGGTCTGTCCTAGGGCCTATGTTATTTATTTTGTACATTAACGACATAGTCGCAATATGCACAGAAGATTGTACAATTAAAATGTTTGCAGACGATACTTTAATATATGTTTCTGGCGAATGTAGCGTGGAATTGGAAAGAAAGATGAATATGGCTATGAGCGTTGTGGAAAAATGGATGAATAGGAATAAATTAAAAATGAATGCAGCGAAAACTAAATATATGGTGCTTAGAAGCGTAAGAAAAGAAGTAAGACGAAACATGGCAGTGCGTTGCCTAGATGGTGCTGAAATAGAACAAGTGGAAAAAATGAAATATTTAGGTATAATTATTGATAATAAACTACGATTCAACGATCATTGTGAGTATATGTTGAAAAAGGTTGGGAAAAAAACGAGCTTCCTAAATAGGATAGGCCAGTATTTGTCAGCATATACCAGGTGTACGGTATATAAAGCGATTATTGCCCCACACTTCGAATACTGTGCGACACTGTTAATTGGTATGGGTGAGACGGAGTTGAATAAACTGCAGATAGCGCAAAATCGGGCCATGAGAGTCATATTACAATGCGACAGGTATACGAAAGTGGATGACATGTTGCAAGTTCTACATTTTATGTCTGTAAGACAGAGGCTATATTATAATGTATGTATATTTAAATACAAAGCAGTAAAAAATTTATTGCCGAAGCAAATAAAGAGGAAACTGAAGATTGTTGGAGCGAACAGTGATAGAGTAACGCGACAGACTGGCAATATTGCAATACGTTTCCGAAAAACGCGCAGTGCGCAGAAAAGTGTTTTTATGAAGGAATTAAAATGTACAATACATTACCCC
>CAXDIM010000147.1:0-49913 GCA_963989365.1 Rhimphoctona megacephalus | reverse complement strand
TTCAGTGAACGACTTCTTAGTTCTACATCTTGATTTCCAAATTTCGAGTGCAGATTCGTTATCAGAGATCCTGAAAATGTCCGAGTATCACTTTCCATGTTATCAAACAGCGTTGTATTTTTGCACCTCATATTGGATTCGCCATCTTCAATTAAAAATTTTGAATGTTGATTTGTAATCTGCAACTCCAAAAACTCCCGAGTACCGACTTTGACTTTTATGAAAAGACTTTTTGTATTTTTGGTCCGCCATATTTTATGCGCCATCTTCAATTTACAACTCTTGAGTGCAGATTCGTTATCAGCTACCCCTAAAACCCTCGAATGCGCGTGGTTACTACTATTAGGGCAGGTTAACCCAGGCCAAACACCACCACCTCTACTGGTAACCGAGTAACACTTCATTACTACAATTGGGTCGTTTCGTTCCGGGCCAAAACCGTTACTGCCTCAGATTACCACATAATGCGTGGTTACCACCATTGGGTCAGTTTGACTCAGGGCCAATACCGCCACCGCCTACTAGTAGCCGCGTAACGCTTCATTATTACCATAGGGTCATTTTGACCCGGACCAAAACCGGTAACGGGTGGTTACTACCATTGGGCTAGTTAGACCAAGGAAAACCACCGCCACCCCTTCTGGTACTTGGTTACTATCATTGGGTCATTTTTACCCGAGCCATAACCGCTACTGTCAGTGGTTATTAAGTTGCGTGTGGTTACTACCATTGGGTCAGTTTTACCCAGGCCAAAAATTGGTACCTCTACTGATAAGTTAGTAACACTAGATTACTACTGTACGAATTTTCATCATTTTAGCGTATTTTCCAATATTAAATTTAAAGTGTTTACCACTTCCTATTACTATGCGCGATTGTAGTCCCGGCTGTTCGCGACGGATTACGACGTACGTCCGCAACAACAAGCGCGATTTCGTACTCCCGAATTCCCCTTCGGCCCTCGCGATCCTCGGACCGGGTAATACGCGCGTTCTTACCAAAATTTCAGTAATCCTCCGAGCATCGACTAGCAAAGATCATATCGCGCGACTCGATCTCATTTTTCGTCCTCAATACGAAAGTCATTAAATTCACGCAACTTGTGTTACCTCTAAGTTGAGCTCAAGTTAAACACCGCGCGTAACCCGCGTATTCGTCCGCCGTGTGATCCACGTCGACGGTTTAATAAATATTTTAATAAAACGTAAAAATTATTCCAGTGTTTCTTCATTGTCGGCGCGACCCCAGTTTTTCCTTATCCTCCAGAATTATTCCCGTGTTTGAATCGGCGCAAAAATAATATTAAATATGTGATAACACGTTTATCGAAGGACGTGCGACAACATATTTAAGGTCCTTCGAGCCGGATAATTAACAAATAAACGAGTAATTTTGTGAGCGTTAAGTGAAATCTTCCATTTTCTCGTTAAGTGAAGACTATCACAGTTCGCGCCTCAAGGCCAACTTTGTTTTCATTACGCGTCGACGCCTGTGGCCTTCGCCTCATAATAATACAGCGTATCGAACGCTGGAATATTTTCGTTACGAAGCAAAGCGCGTAAGAACTTATTGTGTTCACGCGCTCTTGTTTTCGCTAGAGAAATTATTTCGCCCTCTTCTACGTGAAATATTGGAGATAGAACTGTACTCGCATACAATCAGCTCCTTCGACACGCTCGGTCAACCCGAACATCAACAATCGCTTTCTTTGTCCCTCACATCGTGACAGAGGAATTATTTAATACTCGCTGCTTTCAAACGGATAACACGCAGTCGTTATTCTCTCGCGAGTCAGTGCAAATTTACTTGAACAAACAAAGTAAAAAATGACTATCTTCGACGACCTACTCATCGCGCAAACCGCGCAATTCAGTCAAATAAGGAGAATTTTGCCGAACTACAAAAAACTCGGCAAGGACAAGTTTACCGCCTCGAAAACACGCACACGCCTTTCGAGTTTACAAGAACTCTGGTCAGCTTGTTGCGCTCGAGACGTACTATTGCAACAGAAGGCGTCAGAAGCGCAACTCGAACACGAGTATTTCGCCAATGAAGAGTTCCTGAATGCCGAAAATGATTATGAAGACGCCCTTGATCAACTCACGGAACTTCTCGATCAACAAGAGAAACAACAACGAACAGCCCCAAGGATCTCGAACTCCACGATGATTGGAGAGGCATCCGGATCATCCACCTTCGCGCTCCCGCGCATCACCATCCCGAAGTTCAACGGCGAGCCAACCCGGTGGGAGAGTTTTCGGGATTCTTTCAAGGCGTTAGTTGGTGAGAATGTATCGCTCACACCAGGGCAAAAAATGTATTATTTAAAATAGTTTCTCGAGGGCAACGCGGCTCTCATGCTCGACCACGTTTCAGTTTCCGACGCCAATTACGAAGGCGCTTGGAAAATACTCAACGATGAGTACGATAACATGCGTGCGTTAGTTCTCGCGCACATTCACGCGTTTGTAAGTTTGCCCACTATGAAATTAGAAAACGAGTCTGAATTAAAACGTTTACGGGACACGGTCAACTCCTCACTAAACGCGTTAAAGAATTTAGGACGTCCTGTCGAATACTGGGACGATTTATTAGTTTATTTGGTTCCGCAAAAACTCAGTACGCGTACACGTACAGCTTGGAATTTGAGTCTAGGTGCTTCAAACGATTTTCCATCGTTCCAATTTTTGAAAGATTTTTTAACTGAAAGAATTCGAGGTATTGCGCCAGTTCAAGTCGACACCTCGCACAGCGCGCCCCGCGCAAATTCGTCCGGCAATAAATCGAATGCCAAAGCTAACGTACACAACGCTACTTCAAAACAGTGCCCGGACTGTTCGGGAAATCATTTGCTTGCTTCGTGCCCCGCATGGCTCAAAAAATCGATCGACGATCGCTTCGCGACCGCTAAACGCGTTCGCGTCTGTTTTAATTGTTTAAAACCTGGCCATTTTCCGAATCAATGCCAGTCGCCAAATCGCTGTAGTAAATGTCAAAGGCTACGTCACACGAGCATTCACCGCGCGTCCGTTCCTCGTCAGGAATCGACGACTCCTTCGACAAGCGAAACAGCTGCCGAAGCAACGACCGACGCTGCTGACGTCAATTTACTTCCGTCGAACACCGCGTCTCCTCCAGTCACCAATCCTCCTTCAGCGCTGAAGGAAATCCCTGCACAAAACGCAACTATTAACACAACGCACGAGTTTCCGAACTCCGTGTTACTCGCGACTGCCTGGATCAAACTACGCACTCCGGAAGCGCGAGTCTTGAAAGTGCGAGCCTTACTCGATCAAGGTTCGACACATAGCTTCATTTCCGAAGCACTTGCTCAAAAATTACGTACTTCGCGTCATCGCGCGAATCTCAACGTCACGTCGTTCGGAGACGCGTTTTCCGGACGTGCGACTTCTCGAGTACACCTCACTCTCGAGTCTTGTAACGACCAAGGCACTCGATTACCTATGGTCGCTTACATTTATCAAAAAATAACTTCTTATGCTGCGCGGCTCTCGCGTCAAGCAGGCTCTTGGCCTCATTTCAAAGGATTAGCTCTCGCCGATCCTGATCCTTCCAGCAAGGAACCAATCAACGCTTTAATCGGAGCCGACCTTTACGGCTACCGCCTGCTCGAATCTCTTCGAAAAGGTCCGATTGGGTCACCCACGGCCCAACTCACCACTTTGGGATGGATAATCTCCGGCCCCACGTATACCACGCGCGTTACGCCCGCGTTGATAAATTCTTCAACACATTGCGCGCTCGTCACCGACGACGACGCGTCAATCCGACGGTTTTGGGAAATCGAAGAAATTCCCTCAAAGCAGTTTCTCACGCCCGAGGAAGAGGAATGCGAAAATCATTTCATTAAAACGCATTCCCGCGATCCCTCCGGTCGCTACGTTTTACGGTTGCCTTTCCGCGGTAATTCCGTTTCCGATCTGGGCAACAGCTTCCAGATCGCGCTCACCCGATACGCGCATCACGAAACGCGTCTCAAGAAAAAACCGGAGCTTGTAAGCGAATACTCCGGTTTCTTAAAAGAATATGAATCGCTGGGACATATGGAAAAGGTCCGCGAACCTGACGCGATCCTTAACCCCGTTTACATTCCGCATCATCCTGTTATCCGTGATAGCAGCTCTACTACGCGGCTCCGCGTGGTCTTTAACGCGTCTAGCATCACCTCAAACGGCATGTCCTTGAATGACCATTTGCACATAGGGCCCAAACTACAACGCGAAATCGGCGGCGTTCTATCAAGCTGGCGGCGACACCGTTTCGTTTATATCGCGGATATTGAGAAAATGTTCCGACAAATCCACGTTCACCGCGAAGACACCGATTATCAACGCATTGTCTTCCGACCAGAATCCGACGGTCCAGTACAAAAGTATCGTCTGTTAACTGTAACTTATGGTACCGCGAGCGCGCCATATCTAGCCAATCGCGTACTACTTCAACTCGCCGACGACGAGGGCAGCGCGTTTCCCACTGCCGTCGACGTAATTCGTAATTCTACTTATGTGGACGACGTTTTATTCGGCGCCGATGATCTCGAAAGCGCACGAACAATCCGCACCCAACTCGTGTCACTGCTAAAACGCGGTGGGTTTAATTTGCGCAAATGGGCCGCGAACGATATGGAATTATTAGCGGACATTCCTGCTGTAGGTCACGACCTTGCGATCGACCTATCAAACGACGACTCGACCGTATTAAAAGTTCTCGGCATCACGTGGCTTCCCAAAGAAGACGCGTTCAGCTTTCAAATCGCAGAAATTCCAGAAACGCGCAGTACTAAGCGCTCAGTGCTTTCGCTGATTGCACGTTTGTTCGACCCACTCGGTTGGGCCTCACCCATTATTATTAACGCCAAAATACTCATGCAAGATTTATGGCTCGCAAAAATTGAGTGGGACGACGTAGTCCCTCCATCTCTCCTGGAAAGGTGGAATTCTTATCGGCATGATCTGCCAAAATTATCAACATTACGCATTCCTCCCTGGATCAGCACCACTGCGCAAGAGCATTGTGCTATCGAGCTTCACGGTTTCGCGGACGCGTCACAACGCGCGTTCTCCGCTGTCGTGTACTTACGAGTCCTGAACTCGCCCTCTGACATATCCGTTTCATTATTGGCGGCCAAATCTAAAGTTGCTCCACTTCAGACGGTCTCCATTCCGCGACTCGAACTGAATGGAGTCGTATTGCTTGTTCGCCTGATTGAATACGTCAAACAACAATTAAAATTCGAATCAATTCCAGTGCATGGTTGGACCGACTCAACCGTCGCTCTCGCGTGGCTCACTCAGCACCCTTCCCGCTGGAAGCCTTACGTCGCAAATCGGGTCTCCGAGATCCAAACTAAAATGCCCGAGATTAAGTGGCATCATGTCTCTACACGCGATAATCCCGCGGATTGCGCGTCTCGGGGAATTCCCGTTGATGAATTCCTCCAACACCCGCTCTGGTGGTCAGGTCCATCGTGGCTTCGCCAGAATTCCGCGTTTTGGCCGAACGCTCTACCTTGCGCGACGTCGGACGACTCAGTCGATCCACAAATCGTTCTTCAAGAACAACGCTCCTCAGCGACGACACACATCGTCCAAGATACGGAGGAGTGGGACTTTCCCTTACGCTTTTCGAGCTGGGGAAAACTTCTTCGAGTTACGGTCATTCTTTTCCACTGGCTACGCAAATACCGAACTCGCAAACTTGACCAATCCGCAGTCTCAACTGCTCGGTCAGTTGAGAACTTAAACGAAGCACGCGACTTTTGGGTCCAACGCGTGCAACACGCATACTTCAAAGCGGAAATTCAAGCACTGCAGTCAAATACGCCACTGCCGCGCTCCAGCCAACTCAAGCCGCTAAATCCGTTCCTCGACGGGAAAGATCAGCTGCGTCTTGGCGGGCGGTTGCGTCACTCGTTCCTTTCTTACGACGAACGATTTCCACGCATTCTACCGCGGCATCACATCAGTGAATTAATCATCGATCAAACGCATTTACGATCACTGCACGGAGGCAGTCAGCTCACGCTGCGACTCCTTCGCCAAAATTATTGGATACTCGGCGCGAGATCCCTCGTTAAAGCTCGGATCAATCGCTGTATAACGTGCGTCCGCGAACGCGCTGTTACTGCCAGTCAACTCATGGGAGACCTCCCCTCTCCCCGAGTGAATCCGTCGCCTCCGTTCTCACATTGTGGCATGGACTATGCCGGTCCATTCCAGGTAACCCCGTATGTAGGACGAGGCCAAAAAGCCCGAAAATATTACGTGGCGCTCTTCGTTTGCCTCGCAACACGCGCTGTTCATCTCGAATACGTCGATGACTACGCGACTTCCGGTTTCCTTGCCGCTTTTCAACGATTCATAAGTAGACGCGGTCGACCGACCGACGTTTACAGCGACAACGGAACGAATTTTCAAGGCGCTGATAACGAATTGCGCCGAACATTCGTGGCCACCCTCAAGAATTCTGCCTTACGTGATAACCTCGCGTCAGATGGAATCCGGTGGCACTTCATTCCTGCCTCTGCGCCTCATTTCGGCGGACTTTGGGAGGCTGGAGTGAAAAGCTTTAAGCATCACTTGAAGCGCGTCGTCGGTGCTCATACGTTGTCTCAGTTAGAACTGGCAACGCTATTATGCAAAATCGAAGCGTGTCTTAAGGGGACCGTATGGTCTAGAAATTTGAAAAAATCGATTTTTTTTTTTTTCGATATGTCGAAAGTATAGTATCTCAAGAATATACTGTGAAATTTTCATGCGGAAATTCTCAATATTACAGCTTCTACAGCCCATAACGCAGGTAGAGAGCGGTCCGCGACACGAAAACGTTCAAAGCCTTATTGGACACAAAGCCTTACGGGGATGATTTTTTAGTTTGCAAAAAAGAATGTGTTTTGCATGTTAAAAAACGTTTGTACAAACGTGCTGTTGATGCGAAAAAAAAACATGCACAAATAAAGAAAGCAACAAAGAAATTGACAGAAAAAGAAGAGGGAAAAAAGACACAGCGGAAATCGATAAATAAAACACCGAAGCGTCAACAATTGACGAATAAATTATTGCAAGAGCTGTCAACTTATTACGGTCTAGCAATTAGACGTAATTCAGATTCGACTGAAGGGATGAGAAGTGAAATATGGGCAGCATATTATCACAAAATTTCAACAGATGAAAATCCGCAACACTCGTACTGTCCTCCAGGTTCCGAATCGTGGTGCAAGTGGCGTCAAAGTGAGGCTGCAGGTACTTTAGACACCTACGAGCACCCACCTGCTCTGTGCGATCAAGCACAAGAGATATTAAAACCAATTTATGAAGAATTGACAGCAGAGACTTTATTGGAAAGGTGTATTGGCAGTAATACGCAGAACAATAACGAAAGTTTCAATGCTTGCGTGTGGCACCTTGCGCCGAAACATCTGTTTGCCGGAAAAAAAATCATTGATATTGCCACTCACATTTCCGCTTGCATATTCAATGAAGGATTTGCATCCCTATTGAAAATAATGGAGACCATGGGCATAACAATCGGGCCACAAGCGGAGCAACTAGCGCAAAACCGAGACGAGCTGCGAGTATCGAGCGCCAACCGTAGGAGCACGGACAACTCCAAAGAGGCTCGGACAGCTCGAAGAAATGAAAGGAGTGAGGAAATCTTGAATTATGAACGTTCCGAAGGAATCCTATATGGTGCCGGAATCGCGGATTAACTGTAAGTATTCAAAATTTGCTCAATTTTTGAAAATATCTGTACCTCAAACTTTAAACTCATTTATCTCGAAACGACTTTTTTCGGCACTGCGCAGGTGAAAACAAAAAAACTATTCAACCGAATCACTTGAAATTTGGATATGTTGTTCACAACATGTATGGCTATCGTCGGAACTACAATCATAATTTTATTTAAATAATTTCTTATTGTTTATACTAAAAAACTAGTGAAAAAAAACCCGATTTTACGAATTTTTTTTCAAAAGCGCGCCATTTTGTCAATTTTTAATTTTTTCGATTTGTTCTAGTCCCGACCATAACTGCACTCTTTCTGATTAAGAATCTTCTTGAATTTTGTGTTTCAGATGAGTAGAAGTCTCGGATCGATCTTCACCGTCCGGGTCGGATTTTTCGAGAGGGTCGTCTTCAATGCCAATTATATGATAATAAACACTGTTTTTTAAATTAAAAAAAAATTTTTTTGTATACTTAATAAAGGTAGTAATAAACCCGAAAAGTTAAAACATCGATTTTTAAATTTTTTATGGCAAAAAAAAAATCGTGAAAATAGGTGAAATTTTCGTGCTCTAGACCATACGGTCCCCTTAATTCACGCCCACTGTCACCCCTCCGCGATGATCCGGAGAGTTTCGACGCTCTGACTCCCGGACATTTTTTAATCGGGCGCCCCTTACTCAGCCACCCCGAGCCCTCCTTGCTCGACTTAAAGGAAACCCAGCTTTCCCGTTGGCAAAAGGTACAGGCTATGCACGAGCATGTCTGGAAAGCTTGGACGCAAGATTATTTGTACACGCTGCAACAGCGGGCAAAATGGCGCAAGCCTTCGCCGTCCCTAAAAATCGGAGCGCTCGTACTCCTCAAAAACGAATTACTCCCGCCGTCGCGATGGGAATTAGCTCGCGTACTCGATACGCACCCAGGTCCCGATGGCCTAGTTCGCGTTGTAACGCTACGTACCGCGAAAACGATTTTAAAGCGCCCCATTACGAAAGTGTGTCCCCTTCCTTGCGATTCAGCTCCAAGCGCGCCGGAGCCTTAATTTGTATTTTTTCTAGCTCTTAAGTTTTCGATTTACTGTCTGGTTTCACATGTAAAATACCTTGTTAGTTAGTAAGTTCTCGCAATTAATGTCGGGTCTAAATTTGTACTTCAGAAAAGATCACACGGCAAGAGCTACGAGAATCTTCAAGCATTTCGTTCCATTCGCAACGAGGCGAGCGGTATGTTCGAATTTTCATCATTTTAGCGTATTTTCCAATATTAAATTTAAAGTGTTTACCACTTCCTATTACTATGCGCGATTGTAGTCCCGGCTCTTCGCGACGGATTACGACGTACGTGCGCAACAACAAGCGCGATTTCGTACTCCCGAATTCCCCTTCGGCCCTCGCGATCCTCGGACCGGGTAATACGCGCGTTCTTACCAAAATTTCAGTAATCCTCCGAGCATCGACTAGCAAAGATCATATCGCGCGACTCGATCTCGTTTTTCGTCCTCAATACGAAAGTCATTAAATTCACGCAACTTGTGTTACCTCTAAGTTGAGCTCAAGTTAAACACCGCGCGTAACCCGCGTATTCGTCCGCCGTGTGATCCACGTCGACGGTTTAATAAATATTTTAATAAAACGTGAAAATTATTCCAGTGTTTCTTCATTGTCGGCGCAACCCCAGTTTTTCCTTATCCTCCAGAATTATTCCCGTGTTTGAATCGGCGCAAAAATAATATTAAATATGTGATAACACGTTTATCGAAGGACGTGCGACAACAACTACTATTCGGTAATTTTCACCCAGGACAGAAAACTGCTACGATGTAATGAGAAATGTTCAAAATTCAATATGATGGATTTTTTTACATTACAAAATTCAATGAAATTAATGATGCAAATTTTTTACATAACAAGTTTTAATGTAATAAGTAATAGAATTTTTTTTTATTACCGATTCAAAAAGTAATGAGTAATGTATTGCGTTTTCATTAAAAAATTTCCAACCCTGGTTTGTGCAGACTTAAGAATAAGATAAATAAATATTTCATTTGAAGAATCGAAGCTGTGAGAAAGCTACTACGATAAATGAGTGTAAGGAGCTTATTGCGCGAGAATCGGCACGGTAACTCAACATTTTTTTCTTGTATTTTTCTATCGCATTTTTACAACGTTAAAAATCTTTTCATTTGCGATTCGTCGAGGCTTATCCTCAAGATATTGTTCGTTTTTTAATTTATGAACAATTAAAACGTCCATTTCTTTACTGCGTTTACTTAATTTTTAAAATAATATTTTTTTCCTTTGCTGAAAATAAGGATCTGATATTGAGGTTTGCTCGCACCTTAAAAATCAACTGATTATGCGTCATTTACATTTTATTTTGTTTTCTTTAAAAAACAATAAAAACATATGTTTTGTAAAAAAAATATTCATTGGGTCCCGGTAGTATTTCACTCCTTTAACAATATGAAAAATAAAAAATGTTCACGTTCTATTCTTTTTCGAAATAATTTCTGCAGCATCGAAAAATAAATCATCAAAATTTATTGTGAAAAATTTTTTTATTCACAACTTTTCATCATTTTCGTTTTCACGAATCATCAGTCATAACTTATTGAAGATTGATAAAACGATTCACCGAAAGTCGCAATAATAGTCGAACAACCACATCAGCTGAGATTCGATGTGCTGCAACCCTCTATCTGTCAAAAGTATGGTACACATACATATTCATTTCTGTCACTGCGTCATTCGTAACACGATGCTAACGTCACACGAAAGAAAAAAAAGTTTCGCGCGCGGAAAGCGCTTCGCGTAACATTGCCTTTGAAACAAAAGACAAGAATCTTGGCTCTGAATGCGAGCATAATCCGACCCTGAGGCGTCGCGCATCATGGCGGAAAGCGGCCTTCCTATTGGCTCAAGAAACGCAAATTCTATTGCTTGCCATTTGAAAACTACTTTGAATTTTAAAAAACGGCTTGGTAGGATTGCTTCAAATATCGTTCCGAACCCGAGGGTACCCGGTCGGTAAGTCTTTCTGAATCACCCTGTATATGGAACTGAACAACCTCCCCTAGGGGACCTGAACTTTAGGGGTATGTTTCACCCCTTAAATATGAGTTTCCGCAAAAAAAAAAATGTATCTTTTAGATTTCAATGTAGAATAACATACTCCAAGCGGAACAAAATCGGCGGGGTACACCTGGGAAGGTTTCCTTGTCAGAAACACAACTATGAGATTCTGCAGTCTTCCGAAGAAGCTTGCGTAATGATTTTAAGAACATTGCCTATATATAGTCGATTTCATTATTTTTTCGTTTTGGCAGACTCCCCGTACGTTTCCTGTACGCAAATTCCATAACGGAGTCTCGCCAAACAAAAAGAAGTATACCTATTTTGCTCTCTACCCATAACAGCTTTTAAGGTCTGTCACTTTTGAGGTTTATCTGAAATCACTGAAAAAGTTGACGTTTTGACGATTACGATCGATTAGACAGGAGATTAGGCATAATATATTGCGTATTGAAAGAACTCACTTTTCGCCGCAGATTGATGCGTGGAAAATGGGCTAAGAAGTTTCCGGGAGACGGTTTTTCATCCAGTTCTATCGACGCTTCTTCTTCCATAGATATCGAGTGAGATTGTTTACGACTATTCCTCCTTTAAACGACGTTATCCTTTCGGTCCCTAAAGTTTACGCGAACATCTCTGAGAATAACGAGGTTGCGTCGACAATTCACGATAGTAATTCCAGCGAGGAATCGGAATATTCGGAATCATGGGGCAAAGCATCGGAATGTCCTTTTCAAAATCCGCTTACTTCATGGTTCATAGAATGGTGTTTTAGCCGTCGTACTCGGAATGCTCTGCTCGGTGAGCTAAAAACCACCGGTGTTTCTCAAGCCTTCTTAAGGGGGGAAAGTCATGTAAACGTACGTTTTTTCAAGATTTTTTTAATAAAGAAATAGAATAGTTTATTGAATTAACATAAAGCATATCTCAAAATATACGATGTAAGGTATATTGGCAAATTTTTTTAGACTAAAATATTTCAAAATAGCGGCGCCATAGCTGCTGGAAGTCGGCACCTCAGATTTACGCCGTGCAGCCTAGAGATCTCAAATCTGAACTAAAATCAAAAAATCAAATTTTTATTGTAAAAATACATTAATACGCTTTCCATGACGAAGAGAAAAAAAATTAAAAATTTAGGACCATTTTGAAAAAAATGGTTTTTTCAATTTTTTCAAAACGGTTCTCAATTTTTATTATTTTTCTCTCCGTCATACAAAGCGTATTAATGTATTTTAACAACACAAATTTGATTTTTCATTTCAGTTGAGATTTGAGACCTATAGGCTGCACGGCGCAAATATGAGGTGCCGACTTCCAGCTGCAAAGGCTTTTTGAAATATTCTAGTCTAAAAAAATTTGCCAATATACCTTACATCGTATATCTTGAGATATACTTTATGTTAATTCAATAAACTATTCCATTGCTTTATAAAAAAAATCTTGAAAAAGCGTAAGTTTACATGACTTTTCCGCCTTAACCCATTAACGCCGAAGAATCGTGTTTTTTTTTCTCATTTTCAAGCTAGATTCTTATCATCGAAAAAAAATCATTTGCAAATAAAAAATATGTTCCCTTGTACTTTCGAGTGTCCCCTTTCCGAATCCGGAGTCAAAATTGAGTTTTGTCCATTAGAAAAAAAAATATGGCCGTTTTTAAACAAAAAAAACCGAAAAAATCGAAGACATTTTTTTTTCAATATTTTTTTTCTCATTGAAGACGCGCGAGGACCCCCCCTTTTTCTTCAACCATGAGTGCACAAAATAGTTGTAGTTTAAGAATATATTTTTTTAATTTGTCGACATTGACATTTTCACCCCCAAAATGGCGCTTTTCATCCCTTCAGCAGGAAGACAATTTTCACTCTCGGTGCCCGACAAAAAAAATATTCAAATCTTAACGAAAATTGGTATCCCGGGGTTTTCAAGGTCGCTGATTACGATTCCGCCCTCAAAATTCGAAAATTCAGTATGGCGGATCCAATATGGCGGACCCAAATTCAAAAAATTACTTGAATCGGATGAAATGTGGCACTCGGGGGTTTTCGAGGTCGCTGATTACAAATCTGCCCTCAAAATTCGAAAATTCAAAATGGCGGATCCAATATGGCGGACCCGAATTCAAAAACTTACTTGAATCGGATGAAATGTGGCACTCGGGGGTTTTCGAGGTCGCTGATTACAAATCTGCCCTCAAAATTCGAAAATTCAAAATGGCGGATCCAATATGGCGGACCTAAATTCAAAAACTGTATGAATCGGATGAAATGTGGCACTCGGGGGTTTTCGAGGTCCTTGATAACGAATCTGGCATCATCATTTCAAAATTCAAAATGGCGGATGCAATATGGCGGACACCTTCCCGTTAACACCCAGTTATTATCTAACGTTTATTGAAGAATTGACAACTTTATATATTGACAAATTGACAAATTTATAGAAATTCATCACTCCGCATTACTCAACGGATAAACTTATAATCCCTTATTCTACTTAAGAGTATTACCCAGAGAATTACTTAAGAGCATTACCCAAAGAAAACGACATGGACGTGGTAGAAATCCTTTCTCCTTTGGGGTGCTTGATTTGAGTGAGTCCCCTTGCCTCTCACTTTTTGGGGTGCTTGATTCGAGTGAGTCCTCTTGCCTCTCACTTTTTGGGGTGCTTGATTCGAGTGAGTCCCCTTGCCTCTCACTTTTTGGGGTGCTTGATTCGAGTGAGTACCCTTGCCTCTCACTTTTTGGGGTGCTTGATTCGAGTGAGTCCCCTTGCCTCTCACTTTTTGGGGTGCTTGATTCGAGTGAGTCCCCTTGCCTCTCACTTTTTGGGGTGCTTGATTCGAGTGAGTCCCCTTGCCTCTCACTTTTTGGGGTGCTTGATTTGAGTGAGTCCCCTTGCCTCTCACTTTTTGGGGTGCTTGATTCGAGTGAGTCCCCTTGCCTCTCACTTTTTGGGGTGCTTGATTCGAGTGAGTCCCCTTGCCTCTCACTTTTTGGGGTGCTTGATTCGAGTGAGTCCCCTTGCCTCTCACTTTTTGGGGTGCTTGATTCGAGTGAGTCCCCTTGCCACTCACTTTTTGGGGTGCTTGGTTGTAAATGCGCCTTTTGCTTATCCCCGAAGCCTGATTACGTGTTTCGCTTTCATACAAGCACTACAGAAGTAAGCATTACAGTCCTTACAGTACGTATATGTTCTTATTGGACAGATTGAACAACGAGCTTGTTTGCTGTGACGGAAAGTATCGTGTGCTTTGTTCCGTTTTAGTTTTCCCCTCTCTAAGTAATATTTAGCAATCGAAATTGCGAATTGCTTTGAACCAATTTTTTTGTTTTATCTCCAGTTGCGTTGAAAATCACGACTGAGTTCACAATGGCGGCCTGTATAAATCTAATAAAGACGACCCATGTCCATTTTTTTGAACGGATACTTGGAAGCAAGTTGTTGCAATGTCCATCGTGAACGTCTACTCCGCCCATGAATTTATTGTAGAGATGAAATGCTTGTGGAAACGGAATCTCAATTTTTGAATGTGCACTCGAGCTAAATCTCTTAGACGGTAATAGAGGAGTCACCCCTGCAGCGGTAGAAGCGATCGAAACTGGTTTCGAGTCTACGATAGTTATGTAGTTTATTCCGCTGTTTTGATCATGCTTTACAACATACGTACCTCGTGGAGACTTTTTGTCGATTACATTTTTTTCTTTGACTCGATTTTCTCTTATAGTTCCTGTACATTGTAAACCTAACTTTTTCAAATGTACTAGGAGATCGAAATTCGTAAAAAAATTATCGCAGTAAAGATGGAACTGAGATATGTTCTTAGGAGGGATAGATTAGAGAAATGGATCCAATGATTGCATCACTGCACGAGAACCTAGAGCACATTTACCCAATTTATCTCCAATTGATGAATTTTTTCCACAATATAAATCGAGATTCAACAGGTATCCATCGGCGGTGCAAAGACCCCAAAATTTTAGTCCGAATCGTATGGGTTTTCCCCGGATAAACTGTTTTAGCGATGTTCTTGCATATGATTTGGCCATCATTTCGTCAACAGATAATGCAGTCTTCCACAAGCCAAACTGACGAATATTTCTCTGAAATAATTGTAGTAATTTACGAACGCGCCATGCCTTATCACTGGGATCATTGTCTTTAGGCATCGAATACTTTAATTCTGATTTGATTTTCTCAAATGTATCGCGTTGCATTGCAGAAGAAACCACCTCACATAATAAAAAGGGATCAGATGACCAATAGTCTCTTTGAGATTTTCTTTTATTGAACGAGCTTACAATGATGATGCCAATGAAAGTATTCAAATCATCCAACTGCAATTCAAACCCATTCTCTTTACATGAGTCAATAATGTATGTTTTCATTTCCATGCAGAAAAACTTTTCAAACAGTTGTATCGGCTCACTTTTTTGAATACTTTTTTTTACACCGTCAGTTAGTAATAATTTGTCTTCAGTCTCATTCGGGTAGCTCTTTTCACCAACCATCCACTTATATTGGTGATCTCCTTCCAATTTACATTGATTATCTGTGTAATTTTCCGATGCTTGTTTATAAGTGATACTCGAAAGGTGATCGTTTGATTCAAAATCAGAATCGGAATCACTAGAACAACCAGAATTGTCTGGATTCGGAATCGCGACGAGCTCGTCACAATTATCGTCAGAAGTATCCATTTCAAACTCTACATGAGAAGGAATAGATTGCCTTGGTCGTTTTCGAGACATAATGGTAATATTGTCAATATGCTCACGCTGCCGATGAGATAAAAATTATCGAAGAAGTGAATTCACTCAGGAGCAATAAAGATGATAAAACAATATTTTATGAATAAATTTTGTTGAGGTACTGAGCTGAAATTTAGGTATATAAGTGAGTTCGATTTAGTCTCAAGACAAGTTCTACGAAAATAGAAACCAAATTATTCAGATAAGGAATATTGGCAGACCTAAAATGAACACAAAAATTCTGAGCTAATATTTTTTACAGAAAATAAAATATCATTAGCAATGTGAACGATCCGCACTCCACAAACGTGAAAAATTGAAAAAAGATGTGATAGGCATATACAAAACTTATTTGCAGACAGAAATATTCATGGATAATAAATATATTTGTATCAGGGATAATATTCAATGATGACCCGTATAAACAAAAACAAGATGAAATGTAAGAAAATCGGAGATTTCTCAGCCTCTGCAACGTCAATTTTTATTCGACACATGAAAAATATAATATATGATCATAAAATGTGAATCAATTGAATGATTATTATTTACGTTTATATAAAGTTGTCAATTCTTCAATAAACGTTAGATAATAACTGGGCGTTAATGGGAAGGTGTCCGCCATATTGCATCCGCAATTTTGAATTTTGAAATGATGATGCCAGATTCGTTATCAAGGACCTCGAAAACCCCCGAGTGCCACATTTCATCCGATTCAAGTAAGTTTTTGAATTCGGGTCCGCCATATTGGATCCGCCATTTTGAATTTTCGAATTTTGAGGGCAGATTTGTAATCAGCGACCTCGAAAACCCCCGAGTGCCACATTTCATCCGATTCAAGTAAGTTTTTGAATTTGGGTCCGCCATATTGGATCCGCCATTCTGAATTTTCGAATTTTGAGGGCGGAATCGTAATCAGCGACCTTGAAAACCCCGGGATACCAATTTTCGTTAAGATTTGAATATTTTTTTTGTCGGGCACCGAGAGTGAAAATTGTCTTCCTGCTGAAGGGATGAAAAGCGCCATTTTGGGAGTGAAAATGTCAATGTCGACAAATTAAAAAAATATATTCTTAAACTACAACTATTTTGTGCACTCATGGTTGAAGAAAAAGGGGGGGTCCTCGCGCGTCTTCAATGAGAAAAAAAATATTGAAAAAAAAATGTCTTCGATTTTTTCGGTTTTTTTTGTTTAAAAACGGCCATATTTTTTTTTCTAATGGACAAAACTCAATTTTGACTCCGGATTCGGAAAGGGGACACTCGAAAGTACAAGGGAACATATTTTTTATTTGCAAATGATTTTTTTTCGATGATAAGAATCTAGCTTGAAAATGAGAAAAAAAAACACGATTCTTCGGCGTTAATGGGTTAAGAAGCGCAGTTCTTCGGATTATTAACGATAGTGGTGTTCTTTTTCAAGGATCGTTATGGATTTTCATAAATCAAGGATCCATGTGTAGGCTGTGCATGTCGAACACGTGGACTGGCTAATGATTTATCGGGATGTAAATAATATTTTGCGGAACGATCAAGATCATGTCGCCATTGTTCAAGTAAATGAACGTCACCACCGCGCTGCGGAGAACCCGGTTTTCTTCTGTCTATTGGTCCGATAACTCAGTCACCATTTGACATTGTGCACTTGGCATATCTCGGTGTTTGAAAGAGAAAACCAAGTGCGTGGGGCGAATAAATTTTCTCAATCACGTGTAGGCTGCGCATGCGGGACATTTTACGAATATGTGAAAGACTTGTGTACCTGCAGGCTTGGTGCCCTACACTGAAAACCCAATTTTGTTCAAACATACAAAAATTTTGTTGAACGTAATTTTTAAATGTTTCAACAAAATTACGTTTTCAGTGTAGAGAGTTTCTGAGTTGGGCTCGTTCGCTCGCTCAGTATAAAACGATACAAGGCCACTGAGTGTTGTCAAATACTGCTGTACACAGGACTGGTTGTTTCTTTTACGAGATTTGCATCAAAAATATCTACGAACACTTTCTGCTTGTCAGCACCGCGATGCGTATTTCAGGTTCCCGAAAGTCTTCTCGTCAACAGTTGTTAACCATGTCTTATTGTTTGAATCAGCAAACGAGTACTCCTTCTTTCTGAATGAGAATGAGACGAAAACTTTTCGTCAATATTGCAGAAAGCCATACTTGTATTTGCAGCAGATTGCGAACCAAAGGGCAGAGCGCGTTCATGCGATTGGCTTACGTCACCAAGTAGATTCCAGCCAAGGTCCAGAAGCCCTTGATCGATATTGCGCTGGACCATGGTATAGTCAGCGATGATGTGGAACAATATCATCGCTTGAAAGTTCCCACTTTTACCCTCATCACGGAAAAACGTAATCGGTGCTGCCTGCTGAAAGATTCGATAATCTGCATTGTTGAGAACATCGTTATTCGTCAGAATATCTATCGGTTAGTGGTTAAAAAATTCGATTCGATAGAGCCTTTCTTCGACGTAGAAATGCCGTCGTCGTTTTTCGGGGTCTTCAAGTGTAAAACACTTCAACGAGTGGTCTATTTGGTAGCGCTTGACGATGAACGTACTAAGTGTTATGCCATGCCTTCCTGGGTATCCCCTGCAGTGGTCGGAAATGGCAGCGAGATGCCTGTGGATGGTGAATTTGTAGTAGCTACTATGAACTGCGGCGCTCAATACTGAAATGTCAACTTTTTTTCAGGCAAAACTGTGTTATCCGTCGTAGAGTCAAATGGACAGATGTCTTGCCAATAATCATCACTAAATCGTAGACGTCATATTTTTATACACTACAGGCGCCCCTTGCGAGTCGGCTTGCATTTTTATTAAAAGTTCTGAACTTCAGTATCAAAATTTTATAGCATTTGCCGAAACAAAAATGATTTTCCAACTCAAGACTGCGATAAAGTAGAAAAAAGCGCATGTAGTGTTTTTAATATTTTTTTTTCATCCAACTGCTGCACGGTAAAATTTGATACATTTTTTAATCAAATATAAGAAAAGTGCATGGCATATTGGCCAACTTACGATGATAATTGTTATTTTTTATTATAGGAGTCGAAACTCGATCCACTGCTTCATTATCTTCGTATTGGAATTCTAGTTAAAAGAAAAGGGCTCCCTTAATGTATTTAATTACAGTTCGTGCAAATTTTCTCCTTCAAAAATTTTGAATCATCGTTTGTTTATTTTAATGAATTAGTTACCTCGTGTTGTTGGTGTGTGTTGTCAGAAAGTCAATGAAGGCGACATTCCTCCGTACTTCGTCAATAGAGATGTGTTCTCGCGTTTTTTTTTTCAACAGGATGAGTGATAAACACCCCGTCAGAGAGGCACGCCGACCACCATATTTGGATGCTAACGTATCTACAATTGATACGACCACCTCCACCGAAGAAAACGACGGCACGACTTCGCGGCGAGGCAACGATTGTTCGGGCAGTCTGCGCGACAGTTTAGCCAATTTTCGCCACACTATCGCAGAGAGCTCCAACGTACTGCGTGATAACCCAGGAGAAGATGGATTAGAACAATACCGGAGTAGTGGCTTGGCTACAACTTCGTTTTCACCGTCACAACCACTGCCACCACCACCACCACCACCACCACCACCACCACCACCACCACCACCACTAGGACAACCACAAACGCAAATATCACTATTGGAAACAACGATACCAATACCACAAGCAACAATATCAGAAAAACAAATACAACCACTACAACAATACGGACAACAATTTCAAAACGTTTCTACACATTTTCAGGAAACGAACGAGCAGGAGCCAGGAGCAGACCCTCAATGGTTGCAGTAAGCCCCACTACGGTTGGATCATCATTGGTATGGGCATTATCCAACAGCTCCATGACCAGCGCCACCACCACCCCAACCGCCACTATCACAAGCAATGACCCTCGATCGAGCGACCGCGGAATCGATCGAGCGCTTGAGGCAGGACCTAATGTAAGATTTGGTGCATAAAAATTTATTTACTCAACGTATTATGTCGTTACGGACGTACTCATTATTCCGTGTCATTTAGGTCAAAGCTCGATTCCCAAGAAAAAGAATTGCGATACGTATAAAAGTGCGGCACCCATCCCCTCAGATTTATTATCTTGTTGCAAAAATATATTATGTATTATATTTTATTAGATTTGAATTACTTTTATCCTATTAATTTCAACGGTACAGTAAATTGAGGAAGCTGTTTGAAAGGGAAGTTTCGACAGAATTCCCAGACAAGCCACAGTTGCTTCCGCTATCCAGCGCGCAAGAAATAAAAGATTTCAACAATGTGGAGGAGAAAGAGTATAGAGACACTGTAAGAACAGAAAATAACTATTGGAAACAGCGAAAAGATTCAAACGAAAATTTATTTTCAACTCACTCTATATGCTAGGTGAGATATTTGGGCTCGCTCGGAGGTCATACCCTGACTGAAACAGCCAGCGAGATTTTCAAAACTGCCGTTGTGGATTCGGTTTCACCGGCTCTGACGTGGTACGGCCGGAAAGAAAATGAGATCGCCCTTGGCAAAACGAGGCTCGCGAAGGCCATGTATGGTAAGTTGTTTAAGGCCTTACATACGTCCAGAATTTTCAAAAAATCGATTTTTTTTACAGATTATTATTCTCTATAGTTTTAGGCGTATTTCTGTGTAAGTCGATTGTACAAATTCCCCATAGATCGAAAGTTATTATAGAAAACGTGACCGCCTAACGAGAGTCTGATGCGCGCAGGTAGATGTCTCGAGCGAAACGCACTTGAAACTTTAAATGCATTTTTCTCAGAACTACTTTTTCTGGCACGGTCTGCATGATAACTCATACAGTTTTTAATATTTTTTGATGCTTTTTTTTTTAATATTCGAAATTGTTTTCTCTATAGTCTGTCGAGGCGGATTTTTGATGTTGTGATTAAAAAATTTTATAAACATAATTAAAGTGTGACATTTATGACACAAAATGCACACTTTTTTTTAAACTGCCGTAAATTGCCAAAAATTTTCGAATTTCGAAAATCCGGCTCGACAGACTATAACTACAACTTTATTTTACAAGAATTTTTTTATGTTTTGCAGATCCATCAGCATTTCAAGAAGAAATGATGCAGACCGTGGAGCACCTTTTTTTCATAGTGCTTAGGGAAACGTGATTTTTTATGTTGTAATTTTTGAAAAAAAAAATGAAATAAATTTTTTTATAAAGTTTAAATACTAATAAACAATGTGTAAAAATTATTTTTATTAATTTCTATTGCTATCTCTTCTAAAAACAGTTTTTCTTTTAGCCCGTTTTAGGCGCTGCTGAACGTATGTAAGGCCTTAAGCGTGGTATTGGTAAAAATTGAAAAGAAAAAAAAATAATCCTCAATACCAATTTTTTTTCACAGCTTCGGTCGCGAAAAATCGCAATTATTCGAAGCCGGATTGGTCTCAATTCACGGATGCTATGACGAATGTGCTTTGAAGTGCCAAGCAGCGCCATCGCAATACTTTGCTTCGAATGGAAAATCGGCGACTGGCTGGAAGAAATGATTCAATATTCAACAACTCTCAACGCAATGAATCCATCAACGACGAATTGGACAATGCAATGTCCGACGACAGAAATTCTCATCGTCGCAACCGACGCAATCGACGCACTCGCGACAGGAGTTATGAAGGCTAGCGCGACCGGAGTAACAGGGATCGAAGACGAAGATCAGACTCGAGGTCAGACATCAAGTCCAACTATACCACAGATTGATCGAGCCGCCAGGCTCTCCGGTATTTTCTAATCTTAAGTTATGCTTAAAGTTCCGATTTGTTTTCTAGTCTTCCATTTTTGTAGAAGATAATAAAAAAATTTTCTCGTTTGAACTGTCAGTAATTTTTCTCAAATCCATTGAAATGTATGGAAAATTTTTTTGAAACTTCATAATATTTCAATTTCGAGTAACTTCCTTCAGAATTATCTTAAATTCTGGAATTCATTCCTTAGAGTCTCGCAAACAAATCGGAATAGCATGTCAAATGCCATATGACAGACACATCGTGTCGCATACGTTTTCTTATGCCTCATACAGTTTCAATAATATTTCGCCTTCTATTTAGCAATATCAACGTACTTACCTTCCGCGCTAAAATCACACAATATTCCCTAAACGACGATTAAAAAAAGTATATCATACGTTTCGTCTAGGGAAAATGTTATATAATGAGCTATCTATATGAATCACCTTGCGAGTTACCTTCATGGATTACTTTACAGCTTGCCTTCGAGTTACCTTACCCTTACGAATTACCTTTATGAGTAAGCTTTTACTTGTAACCTTACGAATTACCTTTATAAATGTACCCATACACTTCTACGAGTTTGTTTTGTAGCTGTAGCGATTTGCCGCTGAAGTCTACTATTCACTTCAAATTGAGAACTGTTGATATTTCAAATGTTTAACTATTTGATCGCTTGTGATCCAAATAATTTAATTATAATGCATAGTATTACATGTATGAATGTGCGGAGCATATTGTGTGATGGGTGGTGGTTCGGAGCCCACTTAAAAAGGAGGTCCCCCAGCGCACGGGTGTGCGGTTTAAGGTATCAGAGTTTTCGTGGTGTTGCCGGACCGCTACTAAATTTAAAAAGAGTGGCTGTCGATTTCATAAAGCTCTGGTCTTTCTACTTCACGCCCATATTCAACACAGAAACGACGTGAAATTCCATGTCCCAAACTTCAACAAATTAGAAAATTAATCAATAATAATTACTGATTGTTTTATTCTTCGTTTCATTTTTTTAACAAATATATATGGTATGAAAAATTGAAAATTTGCATTTTCTTTCCTTTTTCTCTGTACCCTCTTCCATTTCAGAAGGAGAAATTGAATTAATTTTTTCATGGACAACGTCGGAGAGATTCCTGCGGCACATTGATTGGAATAGGTGCTTCGTCACTTCTATTCGACGCTCGAATTATTCAACAAATGATTGCATATTTGCCGTACCATATTTTAAAAGAGTCTAACAGATACCTGATATATTTCTCCTCCAAAAAACAAGTTTCGCAATTGTCATTTGCATTCAAAATTAAAATATCCATAATATCGTCGAAAAAAAATTTATACATGAATAAAAAAAAGTCCCTGTTAAATAAAAAAATAAAAAATAACGTTCAATGAGGATACGTAATAATTCACAAACTCGAAAAAAATTGTATACCCCCCTCTAAATCTCAAAAAGCTTGTACTTACTTTAGAATCATGCAATAGAAATTACTTACTTGACCCTTCGCATGAGAACCGCTTTCCTTTTTTATTATGCTGCAAGCTGTATATCGGAAAGATAAGTTGCACGTTGATAAAAACACCGTGGTAACGTAGAGTGGCACTGGCCTTCCATCGGTAAGAAAGATGGCAATTTTACCGTCAACACGCTGCAACCGCTGTCTCGTTTGCGACGGTAATAGAACAACACAGCGTGCCTCACATGTGCTCCCTCTTCACTGATACTGAACGCAGCCACAATGCCGTTGCAATGCTCCAATAACGTGACGGGCTATTGCCAACAATGGAGCTTGCAACCAAAATGACGTTTCAGTGCTTCAATAACGTGAAAGGCTGTTGCCAGCAATGGAACGTTACAGCGTGCTTCAGCTTTGCTTTCCCCTTGTTGATACCTCGTGTAGCTATAATGCCGTTCCCACGATCCAATAACGTGTCAGTCTTGTGCCAGCAGTGGAACGTTACAGCGTGCTTCATCTTTTAGGCCAAGCAACAGAGCTCTAAAATCATCAAATTTTGACAAAAATAATAACAGGATACTACCGGTGCCATTACAATCGGGCGAGCTCCCCGATGCTAATTGCACAAAATTCGACTCGAGAGTCGCGTTTCCTTTTTTTTTATTAACAATTTAGTGCAAAAAAAACGCATTTTTTTGTTTTTTGCTTATAAAAGAAAAACTAATGGATCAGTGTGATCGGTCCCAATAGACGAATTGTAGAGAATTGAAATACGAAGAAAATGAGAGCTGAAAAAATCCGATCGGTTCATTATTAAGGGAGAAAACCCAAGAAATCCGAAAAAATAGCGTTTTTTCAAAAATTCATAACGTCGCCATTTTTCGAGCTGTAGTGCAGGCTCTTCGCGAGATAGTAGATATCGATACGTACTTCCTGTGTGCGAAACTCAGACGCTGTCGAATAATTAGTTTCCGCGTAATTGCAATCACAAGTTGTACATACCATATTTTGCAGCAAGGCTCAATGCTCTGGAGGTCGTCCGATTCCAATTTACCAAACGGATTTGGAAAGTAAGAGCGTTCAGCTACAAAACGTCAATTTTCGTTTTTCATTTAAATGCTGAGAAATAGGTAAAAATTGCTCGCAAAAATGAGCAAAAACGGCCGAGCGCCCGAGAGTCGTCGTGGAGTGGGGGTAGGGCAGCAGAAGCGGAGAAGGCGCATATATAGTAATACAAGCGCGCTGCACGCTAGTTATGAATGTTCGAATTTGATTATCTCGGCAACCAGTAGGGCTATCTTAACATATTTTTTTTAATTCTGGGGTCATTGGACCACCGGAAACTGATTCTGCACTCAGATTCCATGAAAAATCAGCGGAAAACTTTTTTTCCGATTTTTTTTGCTACATGCCCTTATATCAATACGATATGGATAAAATATTGTGAAATAGGTATGATGCTACCAGCCAAGGAGCTTATTTATTGGAGAACATAACAATCATTTTTATTAAACAGTTTTTGTACAGTAATCGTCCTTAATATTATCGATATTAATATTATTACATTCAAACTTGAATACAGATAATTAAATCCTGGCCAAAAATCCCCTCCACGGGGAAAAAACCTTGGACAAGTACATTTGTTGACCCCTGTTTCCATTTGTTTTCACAGAAAAAAACTACCCAAAAAAGTATAAAATTTTAAAAAAATTGTTAAGATTGAGACAGGAAAAAGAAGATTGTTTCTATAAAATAACTAACTCCAAATGACAAATAGAAATGAAAAACTTCACATATTTTATCGAGATCCCAAGATAAAAAGCAACAATGCCCATCGTGAGTGTCCGGTAAAAAACAGAGTCTACAAGTAAATGATCAATTTGCGCATAAAAAAAATAATTACTTTACAACAACAGAAATGGAAAAGCCAATGATTTACGTTCAGTACTAAAATGTATAATATCAATAATAAGACAAGTATTTTATTGTCGCTTGAGGATGGAGTATTTAAAAAAAGCAAAAATTAGTTGGTTATTGAAAAAAGTCACCAATGTACAAAAATAAAAATCGGTCAAAAGAACAGAATCCAGAAAAAAAAATCGGGATGAAAAAAAAATTGAAGAAAAAAATTTCAAACGAAAAAAATTAGATTGAAAAAAAAATTTCGGCCGAAGTACTTGGCGAGTTTATAACACGTACAACATTACGTGAAATACATTACGTGATCCAAGCTAAGCAAAAAAACTCGCCAAGTACTTCGGCCGAAATTTTTTTTTCAATCTAATTTTTTTCGTTTGAAATTTTTTTCTTCAATTTTTTTTTCATCCCGATTTTTTTTTCTGGATTCTGTTCTTTTGACCGATTTTTATTTTTGTACATTGGTGACTTTTTTCAATAACCAACTAATTTTTGCTTTTTTTAAATACTCCATCCTCAAGCGACAATAAAATACTTGTCTTATTATTGATATTATACATTTTAGTACTGAACGTAAATCATTGGCTTTTCCATTTCTGTTGTTGTAAAGTAATTATTTTTTTTATGCGCAAATTGATCATTTACTTGTAGACTCTGTTTTTTACCGGACACTCACGATGGGCATTGTTGCTTTTTATCTTGGGATCTCGATAAAATATGTGAAGTTTTTCATTTCTATTTGTCATTTGGAGTTAGTTATTTTATAGAAACAATCTTCTTTTTCCTGTCTCAATCTTAACAATTTTTTTAAAATTTTATACTTTTTTGGGTAGTTTTTTTCTGTGAAAACAAATGGAAACAGGGGTCAACAAATGTACTTGTCCAAGGTTTTTTCCCCGTGGAGGGGATTTTTGGCCAGGATATAACTTCTTTTTTTCTGAACAGCTCCGAATCCTATAATTTTTACATGATAACAGATAATCCTTGAATATCTACGCTGACATAATCAGTAAAACCCTAGCTCACTATCAAATATGCAATGCGATGCTATAAAGAAAAAGCGAACGAATTTAGTACAGCTTGCACAAACAAAGCGCAGAAATTCATTTCAGTTAACACCTCGCGTCTCCTGCAGTATATTGAGAAATTCGATACATATATTTGGTGTGTCTCAGCAATGTGCATTTCACTAATATGAGAAAAACATGAGCGAAAGGCCAAAACTGAAACCGTATAGAAATATTTGTGGAACACTTTTTTTTTAACAAATCATATCATAATGCACACTAAAAACTTGAATGAATATTGAATTTTTACATTGTTTTCTCATGCTTTTATTTCCACTTATATCTTTTGCACAAGCCTGACCGAGTGATGCCATTACACTATTGTTGAATTTCTGATCCTTCGACTTGTTGTGAAATATGATAACAGATGATCCTTGAATATTTACGCTGACATAATCAGTAAAACCCCAGCTCAATATAAAATATGTAGTGCGATGCCAAAAAGAAAGAGCGAAGAAACTTAGTACAGCTCGCAGTAACGAAGCGGTGATCCTTATATGCATAGGAAATAAGGCATCTCTTGTTTCCGCAAGGAATAGCAAATGCTTCATTGCTTTAAGTTTCACCAGTTTTTTTAGATCAAATTGTCGAAGCAGAGAATCTCAGCCCAATTCACAGCTCGCAGCGCCTTCAGTATATTGGTAAATTTCTTGAAGCCGAAAAGAAAAACTGAAGGAAAAACTTGTGCTCTGTCACCCCCTATCTCGTTCGTCCCTACACCCTCGTTCGCCGTGATCACTGGAATAAATTGGAGATTTTCAGTTCTCGAAAAAACAAAAATTTTCTCGTGTAGTCGATATTTTTCTTTTTTTTTTACCCTACCAAAACGAGACAGTTTTGACGGAAAATTCCAACAGGTTTGACATCCGAATACAAAAGCGGTCCTATAAAATGCCTGGATTTAAAGGTAGTTCAAAAATATTGAAGATTCCCGAACTAGGATGTACCAGGATTTTTCAAAATCAACTGCTAGTCGAATAATTGAACAAATAAGGAAACGAAATAGTTTGAGAAAACCAATTATACCTTCTTCTCCATTGGTGTCTTGAACTTCTGTTTTCACCTGTTGTTTCTGTTGATTCTGCTGATTCTGACGCAAAGCAACGACGTCCGGCATGATCGCGTCAATGAGAGACAGCAACTCTGCCATTCTCTGCACAGTTCCATCCTCACTGATGGATATTTCTGCTCCCGTGTACTGGAGACCTTTTTGCAGGATTGAGCGAAGCGCTGCTGATGGCACCAGCGCCCCATTGATGTTACTCTGGGATATGTGTGACTCGATCCCAAATGTGTACGCCGAATGTTGGAAACCTAAAATCACAATGCACCAATGTTTTTATTTAATTAATTATTTAAGCTTGGAAAAAGTAAACCTCATATGAAATCATAAAAATCAAACCTCCGAGCCCAGCGATGCAACAATTTCTGTCAATCATAAGTATCCATCACAGGAAACAAGGTTTCACGATCGATCATGCGAGTCTGGGTAATTGCGAAAGAAAAATATAATATATTTCTTCGGCATCATCACATACGACTTGACGGCAGGGTATCAAGGCTGACAGATATGGGTGAAGCGTTGCAGGGCGTTACGTCACCCAAATCACCGGCGCTAGATCCCCTGGTATTATCTATTTGTTTTTACCTGCGTCCTGTGTTTGCTCGACGAAGGTGTTTTTCGCTGACTCTCCTCAAAGTGGCGAAAACTTGCTTCCCTTTCCTCACCCTCGCTGAGCGGTCTTCACCAAACTCCCCAATTAGAATTTTCGGTGCTCTCATCCTGAAAATATAAAAAAAAAGAAAAAAGTCAATATTTGTAGCGATCTTGGAAAAGATCCGGTATTATTGTGATTAATATGCACGCTTTCGGGCATCTTACCTCAACGCTTTCGCTCTCGTACTCGAGAAAATCAAAGTCCGTGAACACACCAAATTGTTGATCGTCGCGTCGCGATCCTCTGCACAAATCGTCGTTCGCATCAGATACTTTTTCCGTCAACGATGCCCTCGATGATTGTCTCTCCATAAGATCCGAACTTTGGCTGTAAAAACCAAAACAAAAATGATGTCACCCGCAAGTGAGGTTATTTTTTCAATTTCACGGATAACTCAAATTTATAAAATCACAAAGTAATTTTTTTCTCACAATTTATCCAACACTCGATCACACGTCCCGCACTTCGCACTTCGTAATACACACGCTGAAATTCAAACTCTCCGCGGGATCGATCCACAGTAAAGACGTAACCAAAAACATCGTGTCACTCGTGTCACTCGTAAACTCAAAACCTTTCCGCCGGATCGGTACAGAAGGAAGACGCGTCACTCGCAACCAATAGAACATTAAAACTTTCCGTTGTGTGAGTACAGAAAAATGTGGTGTCAGTCGCGACCAATCAGAAACAGGATAACGCCGTTAAGGCTTTTCATTGTGTCATATACGGACACATCGAATCTTTCAATGTGTTAGCGCTTTTGCATAATCTTTGCATCGTGCAAAGTTTTTTCTTAGCAATTACGGCATCAATCCTGCTGATTGAAGGTTTAATCGAAAACTTTTTTCTCAATTAACCTCCAGTTCAATTTTCAAATCACAGTATTTCTCCTGGGCTTCGTAATTAAAGAAAAAGGCTTTCAGTTTTTACCCCCACCACCGAAAATTGCTTTATTCAGACATAATATACCCGGCGAGTCGCGGGCCAGCAGACGACAGAGCTGTCAAATGTACTTGTCCCGAGACTCTACCGAGTCTCTTGATATTATTCGCATGAAGATTAAGTTGATTGATGGAGACGTAAAAGTTTAGAAGGCAAAGAGATTTTTGTATGCCATGATAGAAGAAGATACCGGATAAGGAACAATAAAAATAATAAATGTTTCATCTTTGGTAGAGTTACTCTCCATTCGAGTCGGGTTCTTCCAATCTACTCGATACGCCCTTTTATTCTATTATACTGTCTATCAATGGATGAACTATCAATGGATAAATGAGTTTTTTTTATTAATACTTTGTTCTCTTTTGTTTTATTCATCAATAACAGTGGTAAAATGTCTATCAAAATCGAGTATATATATTAAGGCGTCTTCTCACTTTGGAAATTTAAAAAAATCGATTTTTTTTTTTTTAAATTTTGAAAGTACATATCTTCAAAAATGTCATCTCGAAATTTCATAAAGATCGGACGAGTCTAACTACATTTTTTGGCGACCGTTAGGTGACTACCTGAGAGTACCCGGCGATCCCTTTCACGCCGCTCGGACGGTCCCTGTATATCTGACTCTATACAATTGAATAGCCGTGTTCTTTTGTTAATGTAGTACCCCTTGCTTAGGTATATTCTGTTTTCGGGTCTATACTCATGTAATAAGACCTTAACACGTGCATTTTTCAAAAGAAAATCACTCGGCAACGATGCTAAACTGTTATTTCATCAGTCTAATTTGAAACTTCGTAACGGCAACATCTCTGCGCTCAGGATTGTTATAATGGATAAAAAGACTTCGCAACAAAGTGCCACGTGGCGACGTCCAAGTTCGAAATCTAAAAAAAGAAAATTTCGTGGAGTGCTTCCACACCAGTCTGAAGCAGATACGAGTCATGCTAGTGCGAGTGCAGCAAAATTAAAAAAATCGGACGATACAAGTTTCGATGTACACATCGATCCAACGGCTGGATATAGTATTATTCAGTTTTTTTCTTGTTTTTTCTACATTACAACAATATGTGAAGTGTAAAGTTTGTAACAAAGATGTTTCAAGAAACATCATCAAGAAAAACCGTGGAAATTGCTTGCCAAACAGCGGCATGCATTTATAACGAAGGGCTACAACCTGTTTTAAAAATTTTGGAGGTGATGGGTGTCAAACTAGGCCCTATCGCCGTTCAATACGCCGAGAAACGCGACAGTGATCGCGTACGCGTAGGGAACCGCCGCAGCTCTAACGCTTCAAAAGAGACTAGGTCGAGACGAAGGGAAGCTACTTTGGACGAACACACCTTCTACGAAGAATCGGAAGGTCCATTGTATGGAGCAGGCATCGCTGATTAACCCGAGGTAAGGTTTTTTCATGATTTTTCTGCAACCAAAACTTTAAACGCAGTTATCTCAAAACAAGGTTTTTCGGTGCTTTGTTGATGAAATTTCGGAAACTATCCGGCCGATTGTCATGAAATTTGAATGACATATGCTTCATAGTTATGGCTATAGCGCATATCATCAGATTTTTTAAATTTTGATTTTAAGAATTTTTTTTTTACAAAAAACTGCAAAAAAATCGTGGTTTTTTTTTACTTTTTCGAAAAACGTGCGCCATTTTGTTATTTTCGCGAATATCAAAAATCTGATGATATGCGCTATAGCCACTGACATACTGAATCTAAAACAGTTTTATTTTTTTGTTTCAGACGACCCGTCTCGGAGATACCATCAACAAGCCACGACCATAACATTTTTACACGGGTTTTTCAATGCTACTGATGTATTATAATAATTGTTTAAAAAAATAAAATAAAAATTTTTTCATGTACTTGAAAGATGTGTTTATTACATAGGATCCGTTTTATCCCATAATTTTAAGCAAAAATCCTCGAAAAAAAATCGCAAAAACAGCCTATTTTTGAGGCGTTTAAAGTGAGAAGATGCCTTAACGTTACCTTTTACAGTGTTGATATTTATTTCGATAAGAAAAACATATAAGCATCATTTGCATTAACGGGCCAGGTGTTCTTTTGAATGGTAGTATCATCAACCTTCATCCAAGTCGAACGGCCCTGTCGTATCATGCATGTATAGTGACCAGTGTCGATATTTTCACCATGATGAAATATTGCACTTATTACTTTATATGTCTGGCCACACAATTTTATCTTCGAGCTAGGCACAGCCTTGATTTTGCAACGCTTTTTGCTTTGCTTGCTTGTTTTGAGATCAACTGATGATAATGCCAATAGAATTACCAGTACTTTTTGGACGGTAGTCAACGAGAATCGCACATCTCTTCTCTTGGCAGGACAATTATTGCAAGGGGAATCAGCTGATTTCCAGTGTTCTAAATTGCCATCGATAACTTCCTGGAGTGTCAACGTTTTTTTCGATTTCAACACATCTACAATCAAAACATTTCTACGTTCTTCTGTTAAAGTGGTCGTATATTCACAGGCTTTACAACGAGCCTTCGTCAAAAGTTGAAATTCTACAACGCTTTTAATGCAAGGTACCGCTTGACATACAGCATTGAAAAACTTTGATGCATCTTGCCAAACGGGTTCAACGAATGTCTCACCAATATATTTTCGAACTGAATTCAATTCCAACGAAGGGCTGTCTTTGTTTCTATAGATATTTAATAAAGCCGCAAGGGGTTGGCAATCATTTGCTTTTTTAAGCAATGTTACAACAATAGGTTCGCAGTTGAAAATGCATTGAATGACAGAATTAGCATAGCAAGATGTTCCGTCATTATTTAGGAATCCAGTGATAGTATTATTTTGCCGATTACAAGTTATGTCATCCTGTATTTGCACATCGGTCAAATCTTTAGGCACAGCCCAAATAACGTCACGCGTTTTAGTTCCTCGAATATCTGGAATCTTTATATTTTCAAGGTCTGGCCGATATAACTTTCTTAACCGATTATATTCGGTAATACATAAAGGATTGGCACGAATCGAATATGGGTCGAAATTTATCAAATATAATCCATCAAGAGACGTTACTCGCGACAGGGCTACATAAATTTGGCCACAACTAAATACTAAGTTTCCACACTCCATAACAGCATGTTTCAAACTCAATCCCTGACTTTTGTGAATTGTTATACCATAGCTAAGGCATAGGGGAAATTGTCTTCGGACCACATATACACCGTCAATGACTTGAAATTTGACACTTACACGCTCTATATCATATTGTGTACCGTTGGATAGGGCAATTGTCACTTTTTCAATCATACTTTTATCTAAAGATTCGGAAATTGCAGCTATGGTGCCGATTGTTCCATTTACGAGACCTACCGTAACATCGATATTTCGTCGGAGCATAACTTTAGCACCAATTTTGACAGCGATCAACCGAGAAAGCCCTGCCGTTTGACTCGCGTCATCCTCCCACCGCTGTAAAATTTTTGTAATTCTAGTTTTGAGTGATGGTTTGTCGATTATGTCTTCGGCTATTAATTCAATTACTTTTGATTGAATCAGGTCTAGCATTGCCTCATTGAGCACATCACACATCCGATTAACTGGCATTAAGCAAACTGTATCACTGGGTAAAGAATTGATATAATTGCACATCTCCTTGATTCTATCACAGATTTTCGAAGATTCCAATTTAATTCTTCTTGACTCTAACATCTGCACACCTTCACTATCTATGCAGCCAAACCGGATTTTCGAGAGCATATCTCGATATGATGAATCATTTTTTTGGCGCATGTTGATAGACAATTCATCATACTTGAATAAATTACCCCATAGATCGGTGCTACCTAGCGACCCGATCAATTTTTCCACCTTCTCGTTGGAAAGTTTCATAAATACGGGTTCTTCACGAACAGGTGGTAGTTGTAACAAATCACCAAAAACTATGATATGTTTTGTTCCAAACCAACCGTCTTCGACGTCAGCACTGTTGAAAATTTCAGTGAGTCTCAAATGAATATACATCAGGGTAATATTCGAGACCATGGATATTTCGTCAATAATAATAAGATCAACGTTTTTCAAAGTGTCTCTAATGACTTTTAAAGCAGCATCCGACAATTCCCTGTATTTTGGCGTCTGATTATGTTCAACGGGTAATTGAAACAACCTATGTACGGTGAATCCGTCTATATTGAATGCAGCTATTCCAGTGGGTGCGGTTACAGCCGAATCCTTACCTTTTACTTGCTTGAGCCAGCAAGTTAGGGTTTTTATCAAGAAACTTTTACCTGTTCCACCTTCACCGCTCACATACAACCGTAATATTTCACTGGAATTCATTGTTTTCGTAACCAAGTCGAAAATACGTTTTTGGTCTGCGTTCAATTCTTGGATCATTTCTGTAATATTAAGCTCTTTATGAGCTTCGTTCGCGCCTAAATTAACAAAATCTTTCATCGCTTCGCCAGCTTCAACAGGATCGCATCCATGTGGGACATTATCTGAATCAGGATGATTTTCTTGATCTTTGTCCATCTCATCCATTTTTTGCTGAATTAATTCTTTGACTTCTTCCATGTTTTTCGCGATTTCGGACAAACGCTCATGATATTCAGCGGCCATAGGCAATGTGGCGTGCACTGAACAATACGACGTAGTATATGTTTCCTCACCATTTTTAAGTTCGGTCACGTTTCGCCATGGCTGGAATAACATCAGTAACGAGTAAAAGTATTTTTCGGGATTAGTTATGGGATCATATTGATAATGATTAATTAGATAGCCACGTTCGCGTTTCCGTAGATACGAGCCAGGTTTTAATTTGTAAACACAACATTTTTCAGTTGAGGCATGGTTTTTACTATGTCATACCACTTTGCATAATCATAAAGACACAGGCTGTCCAATTCGACAGGTCTGTTTGGATAATTTTCGATTAAGCCGTCATAAAAAATATCGGTAGATTCCGCGTCCATAGCCTCCACTACTTTGCGGGGCTTGACTCGCCTACTTCTGGTAATATTAATATCAACCCACCGAATGACCGTTTCGGGATCGGTTTCAAACAAAGGATAGCCTAATAATGTATCTGCTGCTTCAAGTGCCCCGCATTCTCGACTATTCAATCCACGCATTCCAATATTCCAAAGCCTACTGGCTACAGATTTCGTACTATTCATTTGTTCGAAAGTCTCCCCGACATGCGTTTTTTCTGATTTGGAAATATACTTGGTAATATACCAAGCCAACGATGACGACTTTTCTCCTACGAATGAAATGTCCATATTACCCTCCCATGCTGTCAATACAGCAGGGTTGTAATTATTTATGTTAACTTCATCAAGACCACGAGGATTGTCATAAAGTTGGCATTTTGATTTCAACTTTCGCCTCCCGGCAATGGATGTTTGAACATCCCTGATAATCCATTCGTTAGTTACAGGTCTTGGAAATGAAAAGCGATAAACTTTACGATTTCCGCCCTCACCCTTCGTTCGTACCGATTTAGTACGCATACAGTAGGAATTATGATGGTGACTCTGATGTGTTGTAACGCGACGGTACAACATGGGCGAAACTTTTGGATTCGGTATTCTACAAGTCACGTATGTTTTGATGAAGTCAGCGACTTCTTCTTTCGAGTTTTTTCCAAGAACTGGAGCATCCTCTATCCATATAAGTGAATGAAAATGTTGGATACCTCTTCCCTGATTAAGAGTCGCGGTAGCGACTCGTGACAAGTACATTTACGAAGCGAGTCGCACAAGACACTTTTACCAGAAGGGCCGTGATTCTACTTGTTCTCGAAAATTATTTCTTTAATATAAACTAAATTACAGCATTTTGGAGGTTCATTTAAGTTCACATATTTTTTATTTTTTTTTTCTCTTTCGATCGCCACTAATTAGAACCTCGTAGCTTAAATAGTATTAAAAATATTAATGTTTTTTTTTTCGTTGTGCCGAAAAATTGAGCATTTTTTCGCACACATTTTGATGCGCAACTGTCTTTTTCGCAGTCGCTGTCTAGTGACACTAGTGATATTGGTAAAACTCTGGTAATATTCAAACGATCGCTGGATATGACAGCTAACCGACAACCGTAATATATTTTTGAACAGTCATGAGGTTATAAAGATCGCGGTTAGTTTCGATCGACTTTTGGTTACAGTGACTTTTATTATAATAAGAAAGTGATAGTGCGAAAATAATAAAGTGCAATTCATTTCAATCATCTTCCGAACAATGCTTGAACAAATATGAATTTTTTATTATTTTTTAGCCTGTAATTTTTATTTTCCACATCTCACTCTACAACGGAGTCGAAAACGATACCTTTTCTCTTTTACCATAAAATGTTCCTCGAATGCAATAATAAGGTTTATTTAAAAACAATTTTCCGTTTTTATTTTTTATAACTAAGAGAATGGTGTATGATAAACTCGTATTCGATGATTATTTAATATCTTTGTCGTGAGGTTATAAAGATCGGGGTCAGTTTCAATTTTTGGTTAAAGTAACTTTTATATATATAGATAGAAGAGTGATAATGCAAAAATAAAGTGTAATTCAATAAATAAACTTTTGCGTAGTGCCTAAATAAATAATTTTTTTTATTAATCCTAGCCCCAACAATCTATTTTTCTGAACGTAAACTCTAGAACGGAGTCGAAAACGGTGCCTCTTTCCTCTTCTCTTTTACCATAAAATGTCCCTTGCATGCAATAATAACGTTTATTTGGTAACTACTCTCTTTGTTTTTATATAACTGAGGGAATGATGTATGATACCACCCTAGGTTTGAATTATATATGGTTTTGAATCACCCTAGAGTGGTAGAGACCTTAAATATATGAAAATACTATTTGCACTTGCAACCCAAAACGGAATCAAGTGATGCGAAATAATTTTGAGCGAAAATGTATTTGATTCCAGAAAAAAAAAATTCATAAGTACTTCACCAATTTGTTTTACCTATTGCTCATAAGATATAATTCGTGATCAATAAACGTTATAAAAGAAAAACTCGTGTAGTAGTTCGGCCAAAATTCTTGTTTCCAATCAAACGTTTGCTCTCGAAATTTCGTGCGCATACTTTTTTGTTTCAAAATCTCGTTTCGTTATGAGTACTTTTATTTAAAAACTTTCAATGCATTCTGATGCTATTGGAGTATTTGTTCGGTATCATTTTTTATGAAATATTTTCCTATCCGCTGATCCGTTGGCACGCATGTTTCGGTGTAATATCTTTAAAAATTTTTTTTTAACAAAATTTAAAAAATTCAAGTTTTTACTTGTTCGTCGTTCGTTTATGCGTCGTATCTTCTCAGAACTACTGTACGTATTAAATAATCTAATAATTTTATAAGTATTGACGGTGAATTACGAAGATTGAATTCATTTGAACACTTCTTAGATCAATATTTCACATTGCATTTTTAGTCCGAATATAGTCGCGATACACCAGCTCGAAATTCGATCATGTATCCATTTTTAGCAGAAACAATTAAAAAATCGCTTGAGCGACCTTTAAAATTTTTATTCAGGATCCAATTCTTGAGAGAATCACTTTTTCATAAAATGTTACCATATTTTGCTACAATACCGAAAAAAATGTTAATTCTTTTATATCATTCAGATACGTACACAACATAGACATGTTTAATTGGCAAGCTATGAATTTCATACAAAAAAGTCAACAAATCCTCGCAAAAAAACAGCATATATGCTGTATAAAAAGTTGAGACAAGTACATTTACTTCCCCCAAATAGTTGTTCTGGTAAAAAATCTCCTTCTGAACGTAAACCCTAACAAAAGTTATAAAAGAGATTTCCTCCCAAAAAAACTAACTTTGCAAAAATTTTCTCATTCACATCAAATTTCTCAAAAAATTATAGAACCCCACAAAAATTTTCTCAATAAATTGAAAACTTACAAAAAGTTATAAGACAGCCTCACAAAAATTTACCGATCACATCATAATCTCACAAAAGATGCTAATTCAAATTCGACCAAAAATGAAGTCTAAACTTTACAAAAATAAATTAAAACTATAAAAGCATTAATAGTAAAAACATTAAAGCCTATTAACCTCTTATAAAAAATCTTCCAATTAATTAAAAATATCGATGTGCTATAGTACAGTTGTTCTGCGCAAAATGAACAAGAATAAAAAATTGGAATGAAAAAAAAATCGGATACAACAAAAAATTTCAAAAGAAAAAAATTAGATTGAAAAAAAATTTCGGCCGAAGTACTTGGCAAGTTTGTAACCATGAATGAATTAAGCAAATTGAATTGAATTAAGCACATTGTATAAATTATAATCAAAAAAACTAAATAATAATTTTTAAATAAAAAAAATAATTTTTATTGCTAAATGTACATAATGTACTATGCATAATTGATAAACGTTGTCATAACGTCGCTATGTACTTCGGTCGAAACTTTTTTTTTCCATCCAAATTTGTTTAGTCGGTAACTTTATCAGCATAAATTTGGTTGTTTCGCAAATTCAAAAAGAGATTAAGTATATGAAGAAATATTCTAATAGAAATAAAGTGCACCTGAATTTTTGAAATGAAAAAAACAATCAGAATGAAACCAACTCAAAACGGAAGCAAGTGATGCGAAACCATTTTGAGCTAAAAGAAAAGAATTTCATTTTTTCATTGATATAAAATTCGTAATCAATAAACGTTATAAAAAAAACTGGTGTAGTACTTCTGCCGAAATTCTTTTTTCTAATCAAACGTTTGCTCTCGATATTCTGTGCACATACCTTTTTTGTTTCAAAATATCGTTTCGTTACGATTTCTTTTATTCAAAAACTTTAAGTGCATTTTGATGCTATTGAAGTATTTTTTCGGTGTAATTATTTATGGAATATTTTTCGATACGGAATTTTTTTTCCTAACATTTTTTTTTTAATTCGACGTATAATTTACATACTTTATTTTGCTCCGAGAATTTTGTTTTATTTAGATTTTTTATTAAATTCGAAAACTTACTGCATTTTATTTCTGTTGGTATGTATATTTCGGTCTAATATTTTTTGGAGCAATTTTTTTTTACAAAATTAAAAAAAAAAATGAGTTCTTATTTGTTCATGGTTCTTTTATAGGTCGTATCTTTTCAGACCTACTACAAGTTTTTAAGTAATCTAATAATTTTATAGTTCTGACGGTTAATTACGAAGTTTGAATTCACTTGAACACTTCTTAGAGAACTACTTCACAATGCATTTTTAGTCCCGATATAGTAGCGATACAGTAGCTCGAAATTCGATCATGTATCCATTTTTAGTTAGCCGAAATCAGAAAAAAGTCGTTAGAGCGGCCTTTAAAATTTTTATTAAGGGTCGAATTCTTGATAGAATCACTTTTTGATAAAATATTATTATATTTTGCTGCAGCACCGAAAAAAAATGTTGATTTTTTTGTATCACCCAAGTACGTACACAATACAGACATATTTAATTGATAAGGTATGAATTCCATACAAAAAGTCAACAAATCCCCGCAAAAAACAGCATAAATGCTGTAAAAAAAGTTGAGACAAGTACATTTACTCCCCCCAAATAGTTTGTCCGGTAACAAATCTCAGTTTCGACACAAAACCTTCACTAAAAATTATAAAAGAGATTTTCTCCCAAGAAAACTAACCTTGCAAAAATTCTCTGATTCATAGCAAATCTCTCAAAAAATGATAGGAGAACCCCACAAAAATTTTCTCAATAAATTAGAAAATCACAAAAAGTTATAAGAGTCTCTCAAAAATTTATCAATCAAATCATAATTTCACAGAAGATGCCAATTCAAACCTGCCCAAAAATTAAGTCTAAACTGCACAAAAAGTTATTAAATAAATAAAAATGATAAAAGCATTAATAGTCAAATACATTAAAACCTATTAAAATTCAATAAAAACACTTTCAACGAATTGAAAATACAGTTGTTCTACCCAACAAGAATAAGAATAAAAAATAATTATGAGAAAAAATTTTAATACAAAAAAGATTTCAAACGCAAAAAATTAGATTGAAAAAAAAATTTCGGCCGAAGTACTTGGCGAGGTTTTTCGCTTAATTTATATAATATATTACTTATGGTTACAAACTCGCCAAGTACTTCGGCCGAAATTTTTTTTTCTATCTAATTTTTTGCGTTTGAAATCTTTTTTGTATTAAAATTTTTTCTCATAATTATTTTTTATTCTTATTCTTGTTGGGTAGAACAACTGTATTTTCAATTCGTTGAAAGTGTTTTTATTGAATTTTAATAGGTTTTAATGTATTTGACTATTAATGCTTTTATCATTTTTATTTATTTAATAACTTTTTGTGCAGTTTAGACTTAATTTTTGGGCAGGTTTGAATTGGCATCTTCTGTGAAATTATGATTTGATTGATAAATTTTTGAGAGACTTATAACTTTTTGTGAGTTTCTAATTTATTGAGAAAATTTTTGTGGGGTTCTCCTATCATTTTTTGAGAGATTTGCTATGAATCAGAGAATTTTTGCAAGGTTAGTTTTCTTGGGAGAAAATCTCTTTTATAATTTTTAGTGAAGGTTTTGTGTCGAAACTGAGATTTGTTACCGGACAAACTATTTGGGGGGAGTAAATGTACTTGTCTCAACTTTTTTTACAGCATTTATGCTGTTTTTTGCGGGTACTCTCTTCTGATTACATAATGTATTAATTTTCCAATCGGATTGTCGTTTGACCTGAGAAAATCAAACATTGCGCGGAATTCGTTATTTATAAATATCGAAGCTGATATAGGATCAGCGCCTATGAGTGCGCTCAACGATTTATTACCTTCCACTGAGGGGTTCATTTCTCGTAAGAATTCGGATAATCTATCCCATTGCCACTCACTCGGACTCAATGTGAGAAACCATGTCGGAGGTCCATAATTTCGTACCATACAATTCATATTACTTCGCGATATCTGCCAATACTGTTCGGTATTTCGAAGTTTGGAAAATATTGTCGACAAATTTCCTTCCAGCTCTCCTTTCATCAAATGTGCCAAGTAAGAAGCAGATGTGTATCGCATGCGTCCATCGGTAACGTTAAGTTTATGAAATATACCACTTTGTAATTGCCGAATATTATGTGCATTCAAAAGAAAGAAAATATATTGTAGGTTTAATCGGAATTGACTATTCCTTGACAAAATGCGCAATTTTCCATATTCAAAGCTTGAAAGATGGACAGGTCTTTCCTGATGTTCTCCATTGATCCCATCAGGATACACATCTGGGAAACACAATAAATCTAGGATTTTGTGCCGATTATCCAATGGTTCATCATGAACTTTCAACATCTGGTAAAGTTCTGTTGAAGTTTTGTTTTCTTTGGCAGCGTGCATTCGAATAATAGTGTACTGTTCATAAAAAATGTCGGAGGGTGTCATTTGTGTCAATAAAACTCCCACGCGGCCCTCTATCTGCTTACTTGGAACTGCTTTTTGGATACCAGGGCCTCGTTGATTTTTTTTTTCACACTCCTCAAGACCAACATCAATATCTTGTTGGTTTTCCACTTTAAGATCTTCAGGAACGGTATCTGGGTCATCAACATCATCATTATCACTGGTACATTCTAAGGGAATTTGAAATTCAACCTCAGGTAGATTTATGTCCAGCAAGTCCGACCATCGCTCGGGTAATTTTATTTCGCTATAAAGGGGGTTTTTCTTATTCAACCATACAAGAGCATCATATACTTTCTTCCTGTCAACTATCGATTCCCAAACCTTTTTACTTTTAGTAGGAACGCCACGAACTAATATGTACAATTCATGGTCCACATTGATTGGACTTGTCGAGGGACAAATTTTTTCCAATGTTTTTTCTAGCGGTAAAGGTAAGTGAAAAGCTCGCCCCTGAGCTTTACTATACATTTTTCGGTGTGGCAAATTTTTTTTATGAATTGTTCCCATTTTGACAACTGTTTGGAATGTTTTGGCTCTTTGAATCAAAATTTTTTCATATTCATTCAAGTCTTTAAGGTGAGAAGGCGCTGCACAGACTTGTAAATTATTAAGAATACATGTTGGAGGGATATTTCCAGAGCGGAGTTTCGTCAAACAATACTGACAGATGTAATCCGAATCACAGTCTTTATTATTTTCAATAAAGACTTTTAAATCATCCCAAATCTGTCCAGTCGGTACGATACGTAAATTGCTAAGTTTCCTAACGTCTGTGAAACAACACAGCTTTTGACATGACATACATGGGAAGCGTGGCAGATTTGATGTTTTTTTCTCAAACGCTTGAAATGCGTGTCCATATTTGCTAAGTATAGCATCTTCGTCCAATAGTATTTCGTCAGTACTTTGGAAATGGGTTGCATTTTCTTTCGCTTTTTCTGCAATTTCTTGCAACTTCTCAACATTCATCGTATCTAAAGCGTTATCAATCTTCATTACGTGTTCGAGCAGCGCTGATATACTATAAAATAATCGTTTTAACAATCTGACTTGCGGAAAATGCGGTGATAAAAATTCTAAAGACAGCAACAATGATTGGCATAGGTGAGGCTGCATATAGCATGCTTGGCTATGACCTATCATACTTTCAGTGTGTTTTACCGTACATTTACGAATTTTAGGTAGAACCGTTTTTAACTTGCGCATGGAGATATCACGCATAATGATCATGAACTTTTCAAACTTATTTAAAACAACATCATCCAGAATTCTGCAATGTTCGGAACAATCCCATGTCCGACACTTACTGCGGATCTTTTTCGTTATAAGTAATGGTAGCACATTTATTGCTTTAGCTGCAACATTTAGAACGATAGGCTCAGTGATAGTTCGAGGATGCACGTAAGCGGTTTCTTCGTAATACGGTTCGGACTGTGCTGTATGCGTTCTGATAGATCCGCACAAAGCAACTATTCGACTATTCTCATCGGAATCTGATACAGCAGCCTTAAGTGTTAAACAAATTTCAGCTTTGCGTTTTAGTTTTTCCAAGGCTTGTCTGAGTGCAAACATCTTTTTACCTCTTAATCTGAAAGACCATTTAATAATGCGCTCTGCTTCAAAGGAACATTCGCCGACCGAATTCGGGCCCAATTTTTTTGTCAGTCGCCTCACATACACTCCTTTAGTAGTAGTCATTTTTACGCTATCATTAGTTTCACGAATTCGGTAATACTTCCGAGATAATGATTTGGCTTTCTGTAACTTCAGTTTTATATTATTAATATGCTGTCCAGTTTTTCGGAAACCTTTCTTATTAGCATGGGACTGGATAGGATTTGCAGCTATAAGTTTTGGGCGTTTTGAAGAATTTTGAAGCGCCGCATCATTGGAAATGAAAATTTTTCTTTTTTTACATCGATCCGTAGATATACCTTTTTTGATAACGTCCGAAGAATTAACTGATAGCGGAAGTATCGATTGTTGATGACGATGATCAAGTTGTGTATCGATGGAAATTGAATTCGTACACTTTTTTCCATGTTCATTATCTTCCTTCTGGTTTATTTGAAAGGAAGTGCTATTTGAGACTGAACATTTCGAAAGTTTTTGACGATTCCCAACCGTAGCATCGATTGAAATCGAATTCTTACGCTTTTCCCTATTGCCAGAATCGTTTATCAGTGGAATAACAGTATTTTTTCTGACAGTGATTACTGAACGTTTTTTGCCACTCGCTATATCAAAATTTTCATTATTCTCCTTATTTTCAAGATTAGTGAGGAACTTTTCGTTTTTCGTTTTATCACCCAAATTTATGTCATTAGTCCCAGCGAAAGTAACAACTTTGGATGGTATAAGTTTTTCCTTGCTAAAACTTGTTTTATGGATTTCCGCCATGATGGGAGATGTGAGATTAATGAATTTTGCCGGCACATTCAGTTGGGGTATAGCAAAAACAGGGAAATTGTGATCAGAACGCACTATTTTCTCCACCACATTACGCGAATTCGATACTTCGCAGCTTTTCGCTACCTGCGAAGAATCAAGTTCGCGAGGAAAGTGGTTTTCACCCATAACAGTCAGCTCTCGTTTCATTGCATTTCCGTTCACACGATCATAAGCTTTGGGTGTGTTTGCGTCTTGAGAGTATTTGTTGCTTTGTCGCCGAAATTTTTTTCTCGATGCGTCCTGTCTTCGAATTTTCAACTGCTCAACTGAGCATATTTTAATAGAATCTCCTTCCTTAACTATCCGTGGGAAATGACTGATCATTCCCGTATCAAATATTTTCAACAAATGTTGGCGCATATTCTGCACATCGTACTGTATTTTCTCCGGCTTCACCCAAAAGAAAAGCGATATTGCAAAAGCAATGGCAAAGACACCGCAGTCACTTGAATTTGGTTGATTCGTCACAACGGGGAATTTAACGGGACGCTGATTGAATGGGTATGTTGGAAAGAGACGCTGGAGATACAATTTGTGATGTGGGTGTAACTTTTTCAGGTTCATAGAATCGAATATAAAAATAGAGTGGGTATCGTAATAAGCGCATACCCAATGTCCCCCTCTATTGTTGATTCCTTCTGAACTATGCAAAATTTGAATAAATTTACGATCAGTTCTCTGTTCAGTAATATTATGAGGTAATTGTACCTTCCATGTTTCTTGCATCATAAATTCAGATGCAGAATGTTCCGCTAAAAGCCGACCAAAAATGTCCATGTGATCTCCAGTGAGCCACTCGCCCTTAACTATAATGTTTCGATCTTCGGTTTTTAATTTGTTCATAATAATCTTAAAATTAAAATAAACAATCAGTTAACCGCTAATAGCAGATTTCAGTATCGCGCACGAAGCAGCGTTTGGTATTGCGCACGTAGCAGCGTTCGGTTCAGCGCACGAAGCAGCGTTTGGTATTGCGCACGTAGCAGCGTTCGGTTCAGCGCACGAAGCAGCTAGTTGGAAAAGTAGTATAGAAAGAGTGAAAGAAGAGAAGAGTATGGTGAGAAGAGAAAGAAGGTCTCTCCGTGGAACGCCTCCAGAAATCGGAAAAACCTGCACACAAAAAAATCAAGCTTGGCAGAAATTGAAAAAATGAATTGTCAAAAACAGTGGTTTTGTTGAATGCGAATGAGGTCAAAATGGAACAAGGGCATTATTACGGTCGATCGAATTTGTATAGCACATAAGTGCAGGTAAATGAACTTTCTATTTCTACAGCTCATATTTTTCACGATAAATGGAAACCATTTAAATAAACTGCTCCCTTAAATGTAAATGAATGTAGTGGATATTTAGAGTAAAAATTAACATTTTCTATGCCAACCTCGTCGCCGTCTCCGTTTCGAAATTTATACTATCAAATATCAAATAAAGCGAATCAGTAATTTCAACACTTTGACCAACGGAATGATCACCGTGCAAAATTTTTTCTCAGCAATTACGGCATCAATCCTGAAAGCTTCATCGAAAGCTTTTTTCTCAATTATCCTCCAATTCAAATTTCAAATCGGAGTATTTCTCCTGAGCTTCGTAAAAAAAGAAAAAAACTGTCAATTTTATCCCCACCACCGCGAATCGGGCCAGCAGACGACAGAGCTGTGAAATGTACTTGTACAAAGACTACCAAGCCTCTCGATATCACAACAAAAAATCGTTTTATCTTAAAATTTTAAGTGAAGAAACGTTGCCTTGACTGGTCTCCCGAGCAATGAAGAATTTTTCCCTTCAACTTACCGAAAAGCATGCGAGAGTCTCGATTTTTATCCGAGATCTTATTTTCGCCCTAGAACATTCAATTTGAAAACAAAAACTCATTTTTTCACAATAATTTGAGTGAGAAAACGTTTCCTTGGCTTATCTCCCGAACAATAAGGAAATTTTTCCTGCAACTTATGTTGTTTCTTTTACCCCATTAAAACCGAAAAGCGTGCAAGAATTTCGTATTTTAGTCGAGATATGATTTTCAGCTTGGAACATTCTTTTCCAATGAAAAACGTCGATTTTTCACGAAATTCGAAGTGAAGAAACATGGCCTCGACTCGTCTCGTGGGCAGTGAGGACTTTTTTCCTTCAACTTATGTTTCTTTTACCCTATTAAAACTGAACCGAGTCTTGATTTTTAGCCGAGAACTGATATTCGGCTTGGAACCTTCACATTTAAGAGAAAAACTCGTTTTGTCACGAAAAGTGGAGAGTGAGAAAACGTTGCCTTGGCTCGTCTCCCGAGCAATGAGGAATTTTTTCCTGCAACATATGTTTGTTTCGCCCCATTGAAACCAAAAAGTGTGCGAGAATCACATCTTTTAGTCGAGATCTGATTTTCGGCTTGGAACATTCGTGTTCAGCGAAAAACCTCGATTTTTCACGAAATTTGAATGGAAGAAACGTTGCCTTGGCTCGTCTCTCGAGCAATGAGGAAATTTTTCCTGCAACTTATATTTCTTTTGCCCCATGAAAAACGGAAAGCGTGCGAGAATCTCGTCTTTTGGTCGAGATCTGATTTTCGGCTTGGAACATTCGATTTCATTGAAAAACCTCGATTTTTCACGAAGTTCGAAGTGAACAAACGTTGCCTTGGCTCGTCTCCCGAGCAATGAGGAAATTTTTCCTGCTTAAATCTGAAAGGCATGGGAGTCTCGATTTTTAGCCGGAATCTGATTTCCGCCATAGAACATTCAATTTTAAGAGAAAAACTCGTTATGTCACGAAAAGTGGAGAGTGAGAAAACGTTGCCTTGGCTTGTCTCCCGAGCAATGAGGATTTTTTTCCTGCAACATATGTTTCTTTCGTCCCATTGAAACTGAAAAGTGTGCGAGAATCACGTCTTTTAGTCGAGATCTGATTTTCGGCTTGGAACATTCGTGTTCAGCGAAAAACCTCAATTTTTCACTAAATTTAAATAGAAGAAACGTTGCCTTGGCTCGTCTCTCGAGCAATGAGGAAATTTTTCCTGCAACTTATGTTTCTCTTACCCCATTAAAACCAAAAAGCGTGCGAGAATCTCGTCTTTTAGTCGAGATATGATTTTCGGCTTGGAACATTCGATTTCATTGAAAAACCTCGATTTTTGACGAAATTCGAAGTGAAGAAACGTTGCCTTGACTCGTTTCTCGAGCAATGACGAAATTTTTCCTGCTTAAATCTGAAAAGCATGGGAGAGTCTCGATTTTTAGCCGGGATCTGATTTCCGCCATAGAACATTCAATTTTAAGAGAAAAACTCGTTTTGTCACAAAAAGTGGAGAGTGAGAAAACGTTGCCTTGGCTCGTCTCCCAAGCAATGAGGAATTTTTTCCTGCAACGTATGTTTCTTTCGCCCCATTGAAACTGAAAAGTGTGCGAGAATCACGTCTTTTAGTCGAGATCTGATTTTCGGCTTGGAACATTCGTGTTCAGCGAAAAACCTCGATTTTTCACGAAATTTGAATTGAAGAAACGTTGCCTTGGCTCGTCTCTCGAACAATGAGAAAATTTTTCCTGCAACTTATGTTTCTTTTGCCCCATTAAAACCGAAAAGTATGCGAGAGTCTCGATTTTTAGCCGAGATCTGATTTTCGGCTTGGAACATTAGATTTCATTGAAAAACCTCGATTTTTCACGAAATTCGAAGTGAAGAAACGTTGCCTTGGCTCGTCTCCCGAGCAATGTGGAAATTTTTCCTGCAACATATGTTTCTGTTGTGCTATTAAATCTGAAAAGCATGGGAGAGTCTCGATTTTTAACCAGGATCTGATTTCCGCCATAGAAAATTCAATTTTAGGAGAAAAACTCGTTTTGTCATGAAAAGTAAAGAGTGAGAAAACGTTGCCTTGGCTTGTCTCCCGAGCAATAACAATTTTTTTCCTTCCAACTTATATTTCTTTCGCCCCATTGAAACCAACAAGCATGCGAGAGTCTCGATTTTTAGCCGAGATATGATTTTCGCCCTAGAACATTCAATTTTAACATAAAAACTCGTTTTTTCACGAAAATTGGAGTGAAAAAACGTTGCCTTGGCTCGTCTCCCGAGCAATGAGGAAATTTTTCCTGCAACTTATGTTTCTTTTGCCCCATTAAAACCGAAAAGCGTGCCAGAATCTCGATTTTCCGCCGAGATCTGATTTTCGGCTTGAAACATTCGTTTCCAGCGAAAAACCTCGTTTTTTCACGACATTCGAAGTGAAGAAACGTTGCCTTGGCTCGTCTCCTGAGCAAGGAGAAAATTTTTCCTGCCACGTATGTTTCTGTTGTGCTATTAAATCTGAAAAGCATGAGAGAGTCTCGATTTTTAGCCGGGATCTGATATTCGGCTGGGAACATTCAATTTGAAAAAAAAAAACTCATCTTTATGGCTTGTTTGAAAAAAAACGTATCTCTGGCTTGTCTTTCGAGCAATGAGTAATTTTCCTACAACTTATGTTCCTTTTAGCTATTAAAACGGAAAAACATGGGCGAATCTCGATTTTTACCCGAGACCGTATGAAAATTTCGATTAAATTTACTTACGATTTGTGGGTTTAATCCAATGGGTTACGGACGGACTTATTCCAACGGTGACACTTTCGATAATTGTATCCAATATATATTTTGTCACTTCCAATATCGGGTCACTTTCGATGTTTGCGGTCCAAATATCGTGCAGTAATAATCAAAATCACTATTTTGATTTTGATTAATTGAGGCACGAAACGATTCACAAATTTTCGGTTAATTAACTTCTCGGTTAGTCGGTTAACTGGAAAAATATGACAGCACCGGACTGGAGCGACTGACTCGATTATACAGGAAAGAAGAAAAACAAAAGAGTCGCGCGCTTCAGTCGATCGTCATTTGTTCGTCATCCGTCAACGTTGCAACATGTGAGTACATTCTTCTTATTTTTGGTATTTTTGTAGATTATTTTTTAATTTAAAATTTATCCATATTTTTTAAAATTTCAGATAAAAAATGGCCCAACACGCAAATGAAACGCTTGATGAGGAGAGGCTGCTCCGTGAGAACCTCGAAGTGAAGCAGGCCGCGGAACCGGCACCGGACTCAGGGCCTGTTCCCTCGGGGTCGGACGGAGCTCATCCCGTTCCGGAGGAGGAGCCTGCTGATAAAAAAAAAATCGTAAGTACTATTTCTATTTATCTAGACTGTAATCTCGTAGAGGGCTTTTCTAATTTTAAGGAACATTCAGACGCAGTGCTCAATGCGCATGGTTCGCATTGCAATGCGTCTGAATGTTCCTTAATTAGAAAGGCCCTTTTTGAATACAGTCTTGGAGTAAACTCTCCTTTGATGGCTATTTTAAACCTGACATAGACAATGTAAATTTTTCGGTTTGCGCACAGGGTCAGGCCTGTTTTCAAAAACCATGGCTTCCTACGCCAGACCTAGCGTGAAATCTTCAATGAACTACGCTAGGTCTGGCGTGGGAAGCCATCGTTTTCGAAAATAGGTCTGACACTGTACGCAAACCGAAAAATCTACATTCTCTATGTCAGGTTTAACATAGCCATCAAAGGAGAGTTTACATCAGGACTGTAATCAAAAAGGGCCTTTCTAATTAAGGAACATTCAGACGCAGTGCAATGCGAACCATGCGCATCGAGCACTGCGTCTGAATGTTCCTTAATTAGAAAAGCCCTTTTCGATTACAATCTTGGCGTAAACTCTTCTACGATGGATACGCTAAACCTGAAATACAGAATGTAGATTTTTCGGTTTGCGTACAGTGTTAGGCCTATTTTCGAAAACGATGGCTTCCTACGCCAGACCTACCGTAAACTCTTAAATGAATGTATAAAACCTAATTGCTCAATTTCATGTATAATGTAGCCGATGCAAATGCAATGGCTATGCTATACTTGAAATCGAGAATTTAGGTTTTACATTCATTGAAGAGTTTACGCTAGGTCTGGCGTAGGAAACCATGGTTTTCGAAAACAGGCCTGACCCTGTACGCAAACTGAAAAATCTACATTGTCTATTTCAGGTTTGGCATATCCATCGTAGAAGAGTTTACGCCAAGACTGTAATCGACAGGGCTTTTCTAATTAAGGAGCATTCAGACGCCATGCTCACTGCGCATGGTTCGCATTGTGTTGCACTGCGTCTGAATGTTCCTCAATTAGAAAGGCCCTTTTCCCTTACAGTCTTGGCGTAAACTCTACTATGCTATATCTGAAATAAAGAATTTTTCAATTCGTAGGAGAGTTTACGCCAGGCCTGTAGTTGGAAACCAAGGTTTTTTACGCCAGGCCTGGCATAAACTCTTCTATGAAAAGAATTCCCTTCTCCTTCTCTATATTTTTTCAATTTTTTTTCTAGAAAGGGGTACTCGAGCCGGCTGGCGAGTGCAGAAGGCCAAAAAGCTCGACTTCTTGGCCCAGCTGCAGGACCGCGCGGCCGAAATTCTCAGCCGCCACGAAATGTGGCGAGGACGTGGTCGCGGCAAATGGCGTGGTCGAGGCGATGGCGGTGGTCGTGGTGGACGAGGTCGAGGCGATGGCGGTGGTCGTGGAGGACATGGTTTCGGCGGACGAGGTACGCATCCATTACTCACACTCTTTTTCATTCGATTTATTTTAACAATTTATTTGATTTAATCACTCAATACAATCATTTTTTGTTTCCAGGAGCTGTATGAAGAGGACCATTGCCCTAAATGACATATTAAAAAAAAACATTTATATTACTGATAATAAAAAACAATAAAAGAAAAAACAACCAAAACTCGATTTATTTTTATTTATTTACAATTATTTATTTACAAAACTCGATTTTGCAACGGCAGAGTCCTGTGCCGCAAGAAGAGATCGGCGAAAAAATATTTATAAATCTGCAGTACTCAAGTCTCAGAGAATAGAGAATTGGTCGGAGAAAAGTCGCGAATATTCGATTATTCGTGACTTGATAGGAGAAAAGTCTCAAGTACTAGAGGAATAGGGAATATACCAGAGAAAATCCCGAATAATTGGTGATTCGTGACTTGATAGAAGAAAAGTCTCAAGTACTAGAGGAAGAGAGAGAGATGAGAGAGAGACGAGAGAGAGAGAGAGAGAGAGAGAGAGAGGGGGGGGAGAGGGAGAGCGAGAGGGAGAGGGAGAGGGGGAGAGAGGGGGGAGGGAGGGAGGGAGGAGAGGGGGAGAGAGGGGGGGAGGGAGGGAGGGAGGGAGGGAGAGAGGGAGGGGGAGGGGGGAGAGAGAGAGAGGGAGGGAGGGAGGGAGGGAGAGAGGGAGGGAGGGAGGGAGGGAGGGAGGGGGAGAGAGAGAGGGGGGAGGGAGGGAGGGAGGGGGAGAGGGAGAGGGGGAGAGAGGGGGAGGGAGGGAGGGAGGGAGGGGGGAGGGGGGAGGGAGAGGGAGAGCGAGCGAGAGAGAGAGAGAGAGAGAGAGAGAGAGAGAGAGAGAGGAGAGAGAGAGAGAGAGAGAGAGAGAGAGAGAGAGAGAGAGAGAGAGAGAGAGAGAGGAGAGAGAGAGAGAGAGAGAGAGAGAGAGAGAGAGAGAGAGAGAGAGAGAGAGAGAGAGAGAGAGAGAGAGAGAGAGAGAGAGAGAGAGAGAGAGAGAGAGAGAGAGGAGAGAG
>CAXDIM010000146.1:0-21995 GCA_963989365.1 Rhimphoctona megacephalus | reverse complement strand
CGTCCGTCCGTCCGTTCGTCCGTCCGTCCGTCCGTTCGTTCGTTCGTTCGTTCGTTCGTCCGTCCGTCCGTCCGTTCGTTCGTTCGTTCGTTCGTCCGTCCGTTCGTTCGTCCGTCCGTCCGTCCATTCGTTCGTCCGTTCGTCCGTCCGTCCGTCCGTTCGTCCGTCCGTCCGTTCGTTCGTCCGTTCGTCCGTCCGTTCGTCCGTTCGTCCGTCCGTCCGTCCGTCCGTCCGTCCGTCCGTCCGTCCGTCCGTCCGTTCGTCCGTTCGTCCGTCCGTCCGTCCGTCCGTCCGTCCGTCCGTCCGTCCGTCCGTCCGTCCGTCCGCCCGTCCGTCCGTCCGTCCGTCCGTCCGTCCGTCCGTCCGTCCGTCCGTCCGTCCGTCCGTCCGTCCGTCCGTCCGTCCGTCCGTCCGTCCGTCCGTCCGTCCGTCCGTCCGTCCGTCCGTCCGTCCGTCCGTCCGTCCGTCCGTCCGTCCGTCCGTCCGTCCGTCCGTCCGTCCGTCCGTCCGTCCTTCCGTCCGTCCGTCCGTCCTTCCGTCCGTCCGTCCGTCCGTCCGTCCGTCCGTCCGTCCGTCCGTCCGTCCGTCCGTCCGTCCGTCCGTCCGTCCGTCCGTCCGTCCGTCCGTCCGTCCGTCCGTCCGTCCGTCCGTCCGTTCGTCCGTCCGTCCGTCCGTCCGTCCGTTTGTCCGTCCGTCCGTCCGTCCGTTTGTTCGTTCGTTCGTTCGTTCGATTTATAAACGAACTTTTATAAAAATAAAATTTTATAAAATTTTATAAAATTTATACATTTTATAAAAGTTAATTTTATAAAAGTTATAAAATTTAGTCAAACAAATTAAATTCACAAAGGTAAAATTCATTAAAATTTAAAATTTGGCTTCAAATCCAATCAATTTTGTCAGATCAATTACAATTTAGTCATTCAAATTAAATTCACAAAGGTCAAATTCAGTCAAAATAAAAAGTAGGCATCAAATCTAATTAAATTGGTCAGATCGGTTAAAATTTAGTAAATCAAATTAAATTCACAAAGGTAAAATTTATTCAAAACAAAAATTTTGCATAAAAGCTAATCAAATTGGTTAGATCGATTTAAATTTATTCAATGAAATTAAATTCACAAAGGTAAAATTCACTCAGATTAAAAATTTCATCTCAAATCTAATCAAATTTGTAAGATCATAAAAAATTTAGTCAAACAATTTAAATTCATGCTGGAAAAGATCCCTCAAATTAAAAAAATTGCATCAAATGCAATCAAATTTTTCAGATCAATTGCCATGTAGTCAAGGAAAATAAATTCACAAAGTTAAAATTCAATCAAATTCAAAATATGGCATCAAATCTAATCAAATTTGTCGGATCAATTGCAATTTAGTCAAAGAAATTGATTTCACAAAGGTAAAATGAACTCTAATAGAAAATTATGCATCAAATGTAATCAAGTTGGTCAGATCGATAAAAATTTAGTCAATCAAATTAAATTGGCAAAGATTAAATTTACTCAAATTAAAAATTTGGCATCAAATCCAATCAAATTGGTCAGATCGATAAAAATTGAGTCAATCGAATTAAATTCACAAAGGTAAAACACACTCAAATTTAAAATTTGGCTTCAAATCCAATCAATTTTGTCAGATCAGTAACAATTTAATCATACAAATTAAATTCACAAAGGTCAAATTCACTGAAATTAAAAAATAGGCATCTAATCTGATTAAATTGGTCAGATCGGTTAAAATTTAGTCAATCAAATTAAATTCACAAAGGTAAAATTTATTCAAAATAAAAATTTGGCATAAAAGCTAATCAAATTGGTTAGATCGATTTAAATTTAGGCAATGAAATTAAATTCACAAAGGTAAAATTCACTCAATTTAAAAATTTGACATCAAATGTAATCAAATATGTCAGATCATTTAAAATTTAGTCAAACAATTTAAATTCATGATGGCAAAACTCGCTCAAATTAAAAATTTTGCATTAAATCCAATCAAATTGGCCAGATCGGTAAAAATTTAGTCAATCAAATTAAATTCACAACGGTAAAATTCATGATAATTAAAAATTTGGCTTCAAATCCAATCAATTTTGTCAGATCAATAAAAATTTAGTCATACAAATTAAATTCACAAAGGTTAAATTCCACCAAATTAAATAGTAGGCATCAAATCTAATTAATTTGGTCAGATCGGTTAAAATTCAGTCAATCAAATTAAATTCGCAAAGGTAAAATTTATTCAAACTAAAAATTTGGAATAAAAGCTAATCAAATTGATTAGATCGATTTAAATTTAGTCAATGAAATTAAATTCACAATGGTAAAATTCACTCAGATTAAAAATTAGATATCAAATCTAATCAAATTTGTCAGATCATTTAAAATTTAGTCAAACAATTCAAATTCATGCTGGCAAAACTCGCACAAATTAAAAAAATTACATCAAATGTAATCAAATTTGTCAGATCAATTGCTATTTAGTCAAAGAAAATTAATTCACAAAGTTAAAATTCTATCAAATTCAAAATATGGCATCAAATCTAGTCAAATTTGTCGGATCAATTGCAATTTAGTCAAAGAAATTGATTTCACAAAGGTAAAATGAACTCTAATTGAAAATTATGCATCAAATCTAATCAAGTTGGTCAGATCGATAAAAATTTAGTCAATCAATTTAAATTGGCAAAGATTAAATTTACTCAAATTAAAATTTGGCATCAAATCCAATCAATTTCGTCAGATCGATAAAAATTTAGTCAATCAAATTAAATTCACAAAGTTAAAATACACTCAAATTTAAAATTTGGCTTCAAATCCAATCAATTTTGTCAGATCAATAACAATTTAATCATACAAATTAAATTCACAAAGGTCAAATTCACTGAAATTAAAAAAAAATCATCAAATCTAATTAAATTGGTCAAATCGGTTAAAATTTAGTCAATCAATTTAAATTCGCAATTTCGATGAAAAACGTTTTCGATGAAAAACGTGAATTTTCGGTGAAAGATGTTACGGTAAACGCCAAATCTTACTCCGTCAATCGACAATGATTTCTTCACGTTTTTATGCTGTTCGGGTGTGAAAACTAAAATAACGATGAAAAATCACTGTTTCACTTGAATTTACCAAAGAAAACGCAATTTCGTATCAGTTTGCGAAGCAAAACGTGAATTTTCGGTGAAAATCATTACTATGATCGCCAAATCTTATTTCGTCAATAAAAGATGATATCTTCACGTGTTCATGCTGTTTGGACGTGGAAACTAAAATTACGAAGAAAAATCACCGTTTCACTCAAAATTACCACAGAAAACGCAATTTCGTATCAGTTTTCGATGCAAAACGTGAAATTTCGTTGAGAATCGTTTCTAGGAACGCCAAATCTTATCTCTTCAATAGACAATGATTTCTTCAGGTTTTTATGCTGGTTGGTGGTGAAAACTGAAATTACATGGAAAAATCACGGTTTCACTTAAATTTACCACAGAAAAGGCAATTTCGTATCAGTTTTCGATTAAAAACGTGAATTTTTGTTAAAAATCGTTTCTAGGAACACCGAATCTTATTTCGTCAATAAAAAAGCATTTCTTCACGTTTTTATACTGTTTTGAGGTGAAAACTGAAATTACGAAGAAAAATCAACCATTCACTCAAATTTACCAGAGAGAACGCAATTTCGTATCAGTTTTCGATGAAAAACGTGAATTTTCGGTGAAAAACGTTACGTAAACGCCAAATCTTACACCGTCAATCGACAATAATTTCTTCACGTTTTTACGCTGTTTGGGAGTGGAATTACACAGAAAAATCACTGTTTTACTCAAATTTACCAGAGAAAACGCAATTTCGTATCAGTTTTCGATAAAAACCATGCATTTTCGGTGAAAATCGTTTCTATAAACGGGTGATCGTATTTCGTCAATAGACAATGATTTCTACACGTTTTTATACTTTTCCGTGGTGAAAACTAAAATAACGATGAAAAATCAGCGATTCACTCATAGTTAACAGAGAAAACGCAATTTCGTATCACTTTGCGATGAAAAACGAGAATTTTCAGTGAAAATCGATTCTATGAACGCAAAATCTTATTTGTCACTAAAAGATGATATCTTCACGTTTTCATGCTGTTTGGAAGTGAGAACTAAAATTGCGAAGAAAATCACCGTTTCACTCAAATTTACCACAGAAAACGCAATTTCGTATCAGTTTTCGATGAATAACGAGAATTTTCGGTGAAAATCGTTACTATGAACGCCAAATCTTATTTCGTCAATAGACAATGATTTCTTCACGTTTTTATGCTGGATGGTGGTGAAAATTGAAATTACACAGAAAAATCACCGTTTCACTCGAATTTACCAAAGAAAACGCAATTTCGTATCAGTTTTCTATGCAAAACGTGAATTTTCGGTGAAAATCAATTCTATGAACGCCAAATCTTATTTTAGATACACTGTTATTATATATACTCTTTTGTAGTGAAAACTGAAACTACGAAGAAAAAACATCGCTTTACTTAAATTTACCACAGAAAACGCAATTACGTATCAGTTTTCAATGAAAAACGTGAAATTTCGTTGAAAAACGTTTCTATAAACGGCTAATCGTATTTCTTCAATAAGAAATGATTTTGTCACGTTTTTATACTGTTTTGTGGAGAAAACTGAAATTACGAAGAAAAATCACCGATTCACTCAAATTTGTCAGAGGAAACGCAATTTCGTATCAGTTTTCCATGAAAAACGTGAATTTTCGGTGAAAATCATTTCTATGAACGCCAAATCTTATTTTAGATATACTGTTATTATATATACTGTTTTGTAGTGAAAACTGAAACTACGAAGAAAAAACTTAAGTAAATTTAAGTGAAAAGGTGTTTTTTCTGTGTAATTTCAGTTTTCACCACCCACCTGCATAAAAACTGGAAGAAATCATTGTCTATTGACGAAATAAGATTTGGCGTTCACAGAAACGATTTTCACCGAAAACTAATAAGAAATTGCGTTTCCCCTGCCAAATTTGAGTGAAACGGTGATTATTCTTCGTAATTTTAGTATTCACTTCCAAACAGCATAAAAACGTGAAGAAATATGTTTTTCTTGGCGAAATAAGATTTGGCGTTTATGGAAACGATTTTCACCGAAAATTCACGTTTTGCTTCGAAAACTTACACGAAATTCCGTTTTCTTTGGTAAGTTCGAGTGAAACGGTGATTTTTGTGTATAATTTTAGTTTTCACCACCAACCAGCATAAAAACCTGAAGAAATCATTGGTCTATTGACGAAATAAGATTTGGCGTTCCTAGAAATGATTTTCAACGAAATTTCACGTTTTGCATCGAAAACTGATATGAAATTGCGTTTTCTGTGGTAAATTTGAGTGAAACGGTGATTTTTCTTCGTAATTTTAGTTTCCACTTGCAAACAGCATGAAAACGTGAAGATATTATATTTTATTGACCAAATAAGATTTGGCGTTGATGGAAATGATTTTCACCGAAAATTCACGTTTTTCATCGAAAACTGATACGAAATTGCGTTTTATTCGCGAAATTCGAGTGAAACCCTGATTTTTCTGTGTAATTTCAGTTTTCACCACCAACCAGCGTAAAGACGTGAAGAAATCATTGTCTATTGACGAAATAAGATTTGGCGTTCCTAGAAACGATTTTCAACGAAATTTCACGTTTTCCATCGAAAACTGATACGAAATTGCGTTTTCTCTGGTGAATTTGAGTAAAACGGTGATTTGTCTGTGTAATTTCAGTTTTCACCGCAAAACAGTATAAAAACATGAATAAATCATTTTTTATTGAAGAAATACGATTAGCCGTTTATAAAAACGATTTTCACCGAAAAGTCTCGCTTATCATCGAAAACTGATACGAAATTTCGTTTCCTCTGCCAAATTTGAGTGAAACGGTGATTTTTCTTCGCAATTTTAGTATACACTGCCAAACAGCATAAAAACGTGAAGACGTCATTTTTTATTGACGAAATAAGATTTGGCGTTCACAGAAACGATTTTAACCGAAAAGTCACGTTTTGCATCGAAAACTGATACGAAATTGCGTTTTCTTTGGTAAATTCGAGTAAAACGGTGATTTTTCAGTGTAATTTCAGTTTTCACCACCAACCAGCATAAAAAAGTGAAGAAATCATTGTCTATTGACGAAATAAGATTTGGCGTTCATAGTAACGATTTTCACCGAAAATTCTCGTTATTCATCGAAAACTGATACGAAATTGCGTTTTCTGCGGTAAATTTGAGTGAAGCGGTGATTTTTCTTCGTAATTTTAGTTTCCACTTCCAAACAGCATGAAAACGTGAAGATATCATCCTTTATTGACAAATAAGATTTTGCGTTCATAGAAACGATTTTCACCGAAAATTCTCGTTTTTCGTCGGAAAGTGATACGAAATTGCGTTTTCTCTGTTAACTATGAGGGAATCGCTGATTTTTCATCGTTATTTTAGTTTTCACCACGGAAAAGTATAATAACGTGTAGAAATCTTTGTCTATTGACGAAATACGATCACCCGTTTATAGAAACGATTTTCACCGAAAATTCATGGTTTTTATCGTAAACTGATACGAAATTGCGTTTTCTCTGGTAAATTTGAGTGAAACAGTGATTTTTCTGTGTAATCCCACTCCCATACAGCGTAAGAACGTGAAGAAATCATTGTCGTTTGACGGAGTAAGATTTGGCGTTTACCGTAAAGTTTTTCACCGAAAATTCACGTTTTTCATCGAAAACTGATACGAAATTGCGTTCTCTCTGGTAAATTCGAGCGAATGGATGATTTTTCTTCGTAATTTCAGTTTTCACCACAAAACAGTATAAAAACATGAAGAAATCCTTTTTTATTGACGAAATAAGATTCGGTGTTCCTAGAAACGATTTTTAACAAAATTCACGTTTGTAATCGAAAACTGATACGAAATTGCGTTTTCTGTGGTAAATTTAAGTGAAACGGTGATTTTTCCGTGTAATTTCAGTTTTCACCACCAACCAGCATAAAAACCTGAAGAAATCATTGTCTATTGACGAAATAAGATTTGGCGTTCCTAGAAATGATTCTCAACGAAATTTCACGTTTTGCATCGAAAACTGATACGAAATTGCGTTTTCTGTGGTAATTTTGAGTGAAACGGTGATTTTTCTTCGTAATTTTAGTTTCCACTTGCAAACAGCATGAACACGTGAAGATATCATCTTTTATTGACGAAACAAGATTTGGCGTTCATAGTAATGATTTTCACCGAAAATTCACGTTTTGCTTCGCAAACTGATACGAAATTGCGTTTTCTTTGGTAAATTTGAGTGAATCGGTGAACACGTGAAGATATCATCTTTTATTGACGAAATAAGATTTGGCGTTCATAGTAATGATTTTGACCGAAAATTCACGTTTTGCTTCGCAAACTGATACGAAATTGCGTTTTCTTTGGTAAATTCTAGTGAAACAGTGACTTTTCATCGTTATTTTAGTTTTCACACCCAAACAGCATAAAGACGTGAAGAAACCATTGTCGATTGACGGAGTAAGATTTGGCGTTTACCGTAACGTCTTTCACCGAAAATTGACGTTTTTCATCGAAAACTGATACGAAATTGCGTTTTCTCTGGTAAATTTGAGTGAATCGGTGATTTTTCTTCGTAATTTCAGTTTTCACCAAAAAATAGTACAAAAACGTGAATAGATTATTGTCTATTGACGAAATACGATTAGCCGTTTGTCGAAACGATTTTCACCGAAAATTCACGTCTTGCATCGAAAACTAATACGAAATTGCGTTTTCTGTGGTAAATTTAAGTGAAACGGTGTTTTTTCTTCGTAATTTCAGGTTTCACCACAAAACAGTATAAAAACGTGAAGAAATCATTTTTTATTGAAGAAATACGATTAGCCGTTTATAAAAACGATTTTCACCGAAAATTCTCGCTTATCATCGAAAACTGATACGAAATTGCGTTTCCTCTGCCAAATTGGAGTGAAACGGTGAAAATCGTTTCGACAAACGGCTAATCGTATTTCGTCAATAGACAATGATTTATTCACGTTTTTGTACTATTTTTTGATGAAAACTGAAATTACGAAGAAAAATCACCGATTCACTCAAATTTACCAGAGAAAACGCAATTTCGTATCAGTTTTCGGTGAAAAACGTGAATTTTCGGTGAAAGACGTTACGGTAAACGCCAAATCTTACTCCGTCAATCTACGATGATTTCTTCAAGTTTTTTTGCTGTTTGGGAGTGAAAAATAAAATAACGATCAAAAATCACCGTTTCACTCAAATTTAACAGAGAAAACGCAATTTCGTATCAGTTTTCTATGAAAAACGGGAATTTTCGGTGAAAATCGTTTCTATGAACGCAAAATTTTATTTGGTCAATAAAAGATGGTATTTTCACGTTTTCATGCTGTTTGGAAATGGAAACTAAAATTACGAAGAAAAATCACCGTTTCACTCAAATTTGGCAGAGGAAACGCAATTTCGTATCAGTTTTCGATGAAAAACGTGAATTTTCGGTGAAAATCATTTCTATGAACGCCAAATCTTATTTTCGATATACTGTTATTAAGAGTCGCGGTAGCGACTCGAGACAAGTACATTTACAAGCGAGTGCTACAAGACACTTTTACAGGAAGCAGCACGATTCTACCTGTTTTCAAAAATTGTTTCTTTAATATTTATTAAATAACAGCGTTTTGGAGGACTATTCAAATTCACGTATTTTTTTTTTTTTTTTTCTTTCGATCGCGACTAATTAGAACCTCGTAGCTTAAAGCGTATTGATAATATTAATTTTTTTTTTAATCGTTGCTCCGAAAAATTGAGCATTTTTTCGCACACATTTTTGATGTTCAACTGTTTTTTGCGTAGTCGCTGTCTAGTGACACTAGTGATATTGGTATAATACTCTGGTGATATTCGATCCATCGTCCATATGACAGCTGACCTATATCTTTCTTAAAACAGTCGTGAGGTTATAAAGATCGCGGTCAATTTTAACGTTTGGCTAGAGCGGCGTTTATATAGATAGATAATCGAGTAAAGAGTGACTTTTATTATAATAGATAGAAAAGTGATAGTGTAAAAACAAAGTGTCATTAAAGAAAATTTTATAGTGTCTAAATAAATAATTGTATTATTAAACCTAGTATTTAATATCTTTGAACAGTCGTGTGGTTATAAAGATCGCGGTCAGTTTCAAATTTTTGTTAGAGTGACTTTTATTATAGATAGAAAAGTGATAGTGCATAAATAAAGTGTAATTGAATAAAATTGAGAACATTGCCTAAATAAATAATTTTGTTTTTTTACCCTAGCCCCAGCATTCTATTTTTCCGAACGTAAATTCTAGATCGGAGTTGAAAACTATGCCTCGTCTCTTTTACCATAAAATATCCCTTGCATGCATGAAAAAGGTTTATTTGGAAATCATTCTCTTAGTTTTTTTGATTTGTGAGAATGGTGTAAGATAAAAACCGTAGTCGGTGAATATTTAATAATGAAAACTCTATAAAAGTAAAAACGAATGTCGAATAAATGTAAAAACAGTTTTTATTGAATCAAGTTTTTAGTAGTGCCTATAATAAATATTTTTCAACTCTGGACCGTTTACAATTTATTTTTTCTAACGGTAACCCTACAACAGGGTTGAATACTATCCCTTTCCTCTTTATCATTAAATGTTCGTCGCACGCAACTAATAATATCATAAAATGTTCCTCGCATGCAATAATAACCCAGATAATCAAACAGATATAAAAGTAGAAACGAGTGTCGAATAAATGTAAAAACACTTTTTATTGATCAAGTTTTTAGCGGTACCTAATAAATATTTTTTCATCAACTCTAGGCCGTCTACAATTTATTTTTTCTAATGGAAACTCTACAATAGGGTTGAATACGACCCCTTTCCTTTTTATCATTAAATGTTCCTCGCACGCAACTAATAATATCATAAAATGTTCCTTGTATGCAATAATAACCCGGATAACCAAACGGCGTACGGTACTGGTACGATTAGAGTATGCCGTATTTTGTCTATACTATTAGCATAGGATTTGGTACGCATTCATACGTTTTGTTTACTAGGAAGGTTTACTCAGAAACCATTCTTTTGCTTTTTTGATAACTAAGAGAATGGTGTATGATAAATTCGCATTTCTTAAATATTTGACAACAAAAACTATAAAACTTAAAAAAAGTTGTGAAAAAATGCAAAAAATAAGGATTTCACTCATTTTTGATCTTGCTGCAGGAGTCCAGTGTCAACGAACAAATTGACTATTAAACCATGTCTAATAAATGGAACGAATAATAATACCTAAAGTAAGTTACATTTCTTTAAGTAAAATTGACTCTTATATATTGAGTATGTAAAAAAAATATTAATTTAAAAAAGAGCCACAATCGACGGTGTATTTACACCGTCTTTCTACCCTGGAAGATCTGGATAATCTGGTCTGGAATTTACTTCATTTTTTCGGCAGAGCAGATTTCCTTCGGCCAAGCAGGCTAGTCATTTTCGATAAGTGCAGCTCGAGTTACTTTTAAGTAAACTTGATGAGACCTTTTCAGCCAACGGATACCTAGATTCGAAGGATGTATACTTTTATTGAGTCCAGGTATTGTAAATAGACATACTCATGCTTTTCATCGGACAAAATATAGTCGGCAGTGTATTTCATTTTTCAGTTCGATAAATCTTATTCTATTCTACATTCTCGTTCATAGTATATATTGAATCCTCAATCTATTGATTCTATGTTTTTCTTAGTTGAGTCGACGAGGAGTCGATAACTCTTTCAATAAATTTTGGAGTCGTTTCTGAGCAGCTTCTTTATTTTGGTGGACCTGTTTTCCAGCGCGCTTCCAGCGTGGAGGCCTGAGCTGCTCACCTGAAAAAAAAAATAAAATATCCAGTTTTGTTTCGCATTGTATTGAATGTTCGCAGCGATGTAAAATGTTTGGCTGTATAACTATGGGGTACACCAGCCTCGAGGGAAAGTAGAGATATTCATTTTGTCACAGGACAGTAGCATATGCAAGTAGTCATCTGTAAGCTATGAAGCCCCTGCGTGTGCTCACTTTTCAGTATATGAAGAAAATTTTTATTTTTATTTCTGATTAATGACTTTATATATTTTGACCCCCATTATGTATTCCGTAGTTATCTAACAACATAACTACGAAAATACGTAACGTACTGAATATATAGAAAATTATATGATCATTATGTATATTCATATAAAGATAAATCAAACAAAATCACAAGAACACTTGAAATTCTTATTTTTCAAAAAATTAATTTTGTGCTTAGAATGTTTGGCATAATTGAAACCTCTAATGATGTACTAAAACATAATTATTTGTTAAAGTGCAAAGGTGGTACTAAAATAATATAATTCAATAGGTTCTGAACACTGAACTACTCTATGAAAAATATTTAAGTAAATTATTTTTACTAATTATTTAATTCAGACGAAAATATTATATTAAGAGTGGCGGCAGCGACTCGAGATATACTTTGGCGCTAATAATATATATACAAGCATTATTTTCCATTTTTGCAAAAAAAGTTTTAAAAATGTATGTAATAGTTTATAATTAAAGGTTTCAATTATAAAGGTTTTATTGCTGTGCCAGGCCTCATAAGCACAAAATTATGTTTTGAAAATAAAACATTGAATAAATATTTTTATTTACTTCAAGACTTTCAAATTATTCGATGAAATGTTAGTTATTTGTGTGACATAACTACTGCATGTATGAGGGAGTTTAATTGTCAATCCGTTAAAGAGAAAATAATTTTTAAAATAATATTTTTCACATATTCCCGAAAACTAGCACACGCAACGACTTATTACTCACAAATGGACTACTTTTAGTTAGTGTCCTATGAAAAAATATTACCTCCGTATTCCTTTCGGGTCTCTGCTCTATGGTTCGACCAAGTTCTGTACAGGTTTCTAAGTCTCTAATTTTTCGATTACCGTGGTTCTCTTGCTTGCTGTCTTCTTTAATTGGCGATCTCGCTTTCAGGTCACCATTTCGCATTGTATTTTGATTCTGGGCTTCTGCAATAAAGAATTATGTTAATATGATGGGTGGCGTAATTTATTATTATCGATTGTTTACTTTAATATAGTTATTAGTTAAAATTAATATAGTTAGTAGTTGAACAAAATGTAGAATTAGTTGACATTTTATGCAAAAGATTCCCGTTTCTCTAGGATTAAAAACGTTAAAATAATCGTTGATTTCCTACTTTGCTTTTAGACGAGTGTCTATTGAATCACGATAAGTATAACTGAGCATCTTGCAATGTAAAATACAATTTTTTCAAAAGTCGCCATTTCTTTGTTTAAGACAAAAAAAATTTATAAGTTTACATAATACTCACCCATTTTGGAGAAGTTAAAGAACTAGTACAGTATTAGTTTAAACTGGCAATTATTTATTTCTGCAAAACTCCAAATATCTTAATTTATTTTAATTTATAATAATTTTAATACTCATGAAAATATTTCTTCCGAATAGTGAGCCTTGGCAATTTGTTGAGATTTCAGAAAGGAACACGGATGACACAGTACTATAGTGTTCAATGATCAGTTTTGTAATGAGTATAGTGCAATCACACGCAGTTGATACGCGACGCCAGTATATGAATCAAATTACAACTTCGAAATTCCAATGCAACTGACTTCTTGTAATAAGCCACTCTACACTGCGTCGATGGTAACGGGTACTAAGAAAAATGTTGTTTCATATCAATTTTTCAATAATGGTCATAATTTTCCGATACATTTCGTTCTTTACCATCACGAATTGTCCATTATTTATAATTTCAAGTTTACATTTTTAATCCTCGATACCAAAAACCTGACGGTATACTGACAAGGAAAGGTACTTTGGTGTCCCCCTCCGATTTTGATAATTTTTATATATGTTATAGTCCATCGAAAATTAAGAGACACGTAATTTTTTTTATCGGCTTAAAGTTATTTTTAAGGGGTGAAATCGACCCCCAAAGTTGAGCATGTTTTGCATCTGGTAGAGTGTTTCATATAGAAGCACTTAACCGATCGTAACGAAACCAATTGCAAAACGTTTTTCACGTCAAATAACCTGTATATAATGTTCAACTTCTTATGCACCCCTATTACATGGGGATGATTCACCCCCGAATATCCAGAATTCTTTTGTATAAAAAAAACTTGCAATCCGATTTCAATAAAACAAACGCCATTTTGCAGAGCAAAAAAAATAAAATTGACGTATTTTTGGGTTTTTCTCAGATTAAAAAAATTAAGGGGGTAAAACACCCTTAAAATGTCAAATTTCATTTTGAGCACTGTCCCCTTCCGATTTCAATATTTTTTTTATAAAATGTAGCTTATCGAAAAATAAGACCACCTATTATTTTTATTGGCTCAAAATTATTTTTAAGGCGTGAAATCAACCCCCAAAGTTGGGCATGTTTTGCATCTGGTAGAGTGTTTCATATAGAAGCACTCAACCGATCGTAACGAAACCAATTGCAAAACGTTTTTCACGTCAAATAACCTGTATATAATGTTCAACTTCTTATGCACCCTTACTTACTGCAGGGGGGTGAACCACCCCCTGACATTCATAATTTTTTGTATAAAAGAAAAATTGTCATTCGATTTCAATGGAAAAACCAACATTTTGAAAAGCAAAAAAAAATTATAGTGAATGTGTCTAGATTTTTCGAATAAAAAAAATTAAGGGGGTAAAACACCCCTAAAATCTCAAATGTCATTTTGCGCACTTAAATGATAAAATTCAATTCAATTGGTCTCATTATCATTGCGTATCGACTTATATGCTAAATAATATTTATTTCGCATGTACATCCGCTGCCCTTCTGACATGCTTCACGTTTATAAAGAAGTGTTGGTATCCGTTCTATTTATATAAGTTTCTATTTTGAACGATTTACGAAAATAAAAAAAAAACTCAAATATCAAAAGAGTCGCATCAGCAATTCACCGCCCAGAATGTAAACAAAGCTGGCTCATGCCTTGCCATATTCTTATTCATATCAAGAACCGCTATAGTGGCTCGACCCCAAGTATTCTTGAAAAAGCCAGTTCGCTCAGGCTAATGTTTGAGGTATATCCGAAAACCAAATAAAAATGCTGTTTTCGTGGTGATGTCAGATCAAACCGCCCACTCAAGATGAAAAAGGTAAAACTGACTTTATATTATTCCAGAAGTTAAGTTGCTGTTCGACTGTTGATCAGTCATTATCGTGTCCGCTATCGTGAATACCGTATTGTTATTAACATGTCCATCAATCCAATGAACGTAATAAGACTGTTGTTTCTTACATTCGAGGTAATGAACATTCCTGACAGTCCTGTTAACAATAATGAAGTGGAATTGAAAGAGAGTTTCGCGGAAATTCTGAAGGCCTCTATGGCAGAGTTCAATCAGTTAGAAATCGTCGAAGATACGACATTAGATTTTCAAGAACCGTTTAGAGATGTCATAGTAGAACCTGTCGAAGATAATGACATCGAATGGGGTCTTGGAGAATCTCCATTAAGCCCTGAAACGTGTACTGACGATGAAGAAGATTTGAGCTACGACTACAAACAAAGAGCTGTTGAGTACTGGAGAAGTGCAAAAACGAAACAAAATAGGAAAATAGAAACAGTCCAAAACCGATTTAAACTCGTTAAATCTGTGCGCCAATTAAGGCGCTGGGCTCAACAAATTAATAAAGGCGGAACTTACAAGGAAAAATTGTCGCGCATTTCTGAATATACAATCGATAATTTAAAAAGCGCCATAGAAGCAGGTCTCATTGTACACGATATCGATCTTCGGAGATGGGCATTACAAGCCCAAAAATTGATTGGGCATGAGAATTTGCGTTTCAGGGCTTCGCCAACATGGATAAAAAAGTTTAAAAAAGTTCATCGAATAACAAGTAGAAAAATAAATAAATTCGTGACAAGAAAGACTCTCGAATCAAAGGACATATTACAAAACGATGCTAATAAATTTGTCTCCGCAGTTCAATTGAAAATTGAGGAATATGGCTTGGAAAATATTTATAATTCTGATCAAAGTGGTTTCCAATTAGAAGTCCATTCAGGGCGAACGTTAACAGAAGAAGGTACAAAACAAGTAGAATGCCTTGTACAATCCGTTTCAGCGACAACCCATAGCTACACCATCCAGCCGACAATATCAGCAGCAGGAAAATTGTTGTCACCTCTTCTGATAATTTTAAAAGAGCCATCCGGGCGGTTGGGGCCAATCGTAGAACGAACCATTTTTCGACCTCCCAATGTTTTTATAAGTGTTTCAAAATCTGGCAAGGCTACATCAGGTACGTTGGTATGTAATATTCAAATATAAAAAATAGATGTGCTATTAATTTTTACATATTGATTTATAGAACATTTCAAAGTATGGCTTCAAGAAGTGTTCTTCCCAAATGTCGGTGAGAAAAGTGTGCTTTTAATAGACTCATGGAGTGGACATTGCCCTAGTGTTGTCACGGAAGTTACACCACATAACAAAGAAATTGTTACAATGATCATACCGAAAGGAACAACAGGGAATATCCAGCCACTTGATGTCTTCGGATTTAGAATTTGGAAAAATTATGTCAGACATTTTTCAGACAGTGTCATGTTACTTGATTATGATTTAAGTCTACATTTACGAAATAATATAATCAAGCTGCAATCTCTAGTACATAATCAATTATCATCTCCGAGGTACGAAAATTTATTTCGATATGCCTGGTTCAAAAGTGGGTACATAGAAGAACGACCTGAGCATTTCGAAAATCCCGTTGAATTCGCTTTTGGTATGTCATCTCAAACACAATGTGAAATTGAAGGCTGCACAAATGTGGCTGTAGTAAGATGTTCATGGTGTAAAAAGTCACTTTGTTTCAAACATTTCTTCGAAGAACATCATTACTGTTCAAAATATAATCATTAAGTTCAGGAATGATAATTGAAACGAAAATTTGAATTGGAATCTATTTTTACTACATGAAAGATTTTAGCGCCTATGTATAACCTATATATATATATTTGTGTACAGACCATGTGTATACAAAAATAAAAAATCGTGAAGCTCACGACCACCGAAGATGTAGGAGTACTCAATTTTTCATATAATTAAAAAGCCGATGTACATGCGAAATAAATATTATTTAGCATATAAGTCGATACGCAATGATAATGAGACCAATTGAATTGAATTTTATCATTTAAGTGCGTAAAATGAAATTTGAGATTTTAGGGGTGTTTTACCCGCTTAATTTTTTTTATTGGAAAAATCTAGACACATTCACTATAATTTTTTTTTGCTTTTCAAAATGTTGGTTTTTCCATTGAAATCGAATGACAATTTTTCTTTTATACAAAAAATTATGAATGTCAGGGGGTGGTTCACCCCCCTGCAGTAAGTAAGGGTGCATAAGAAGTTGAACATTATATACAGGTTATTTGACGTGAAAAACGTTTTGCAATTGGTTTCGTTACGATCGGTTGAGTGCTTCTATATGAAACACTCTACCAGATGCAAAACATGCCCAACTTTGGGGGTTGATTTCACGCCTTAAAAATAATTTTGAGCCAATAAAAATAATAGGTGGTCTTATTTTTCGATAAGCTACATTTTATAAAAAAAATATTGAAATCGGAAGGGGACAGTGCTCAAAATGAAATTTGACATTTTAAGGGTGTTTTACCCCCTTAATTTTTTTAATCTGAGAAAAACCCAAAAATACGTCAATTTTATTTTTTTTGCTCTGCAAAATGGCGTTTGTTTTATTGAAATCGGATTGCAAGTTTTTTTTATACAAAAGAATTCTGGATATTCGGGGGTGAATCATCCCCATGTAATAGGGGTGCATAAGAAGTTGAACATTATATACAGGTTATTTGACGTGAAAAACGTTTTGCAATTGGTTTCGTTACGATCGGTTAAGTGCTTCTATATGAAACACTCTACCAGATGCAAAACATGCTCAACTTTGGGGGTCGATTTCACCCCTTAAAAATAACTTTAAGCCGATAAAAAAAATTACGTGTCTCTTAATTTTCGATGGACTATAACATATATAAAAATTATCAAAATCGGAGGGGGACACCAAAGTACCTTTCCTTGTGAGTTTCATCAAAATCAAGTAATAACTTTTAAATAATTTGGATTACGATATTGGATGTACTATTTTGAGTTTGCAAATTTTCAGATCAGTTTCATTAATCGAGCGATCTTCGAAATCACTAAATGCTGAGTTTCAATAAAATTAAGCTATTTCTTGGAATTAAGTCCGTCATTTCGAATCCGCTATTGTGAATTTTCGAATTTTGGGTTCAGATTTATAATCAGCACCCTCGAAAACCCCTGTATACTAATTCTTTCAAATTATTTCGTATATAAAGCAATAAATGTAGGACGTGGTTCAAGGATTAAGTCGCTTCGCCTACTTCTATCCACGCAGGAAAATGCAAAAAATAAGCTGTTTTTTTCGGTCGGTTGAAAACGGTAGGGGAATTCATGGTGGCTCTGTCGCATTTGGTCCTGAAGCGTTGAAAGATAGAGTTCTGTAACTATACGCTAAACAATTCCCAAGATATACCAACAATAAAAAATTATAATTATTATATTTATCTGCCAAGTATACAGAATGAAATATATCAAGTTTAATTTTAAGGCAAGGTGGAAAAAGTTCAGTCGGTAAACATCCCGCATCTGAGTTTCTTTATATATTGATTATATTTTGATTAACAATAACCACTCTGTGCGTTTTTCATCAGAGCGAAGATGGTTCTTTTTTTCTAATATCTGTTGTTTAGGAGAAAACTTTGCAACATGAAAACAGCTATCTCTCTCACACTCGTGGCGGCTCGGTCGGTATTGCAAATAGTAAAAAAAATATCATGACGCTGCAAGACGTTCGCGCTTTTTTGTAAAATGTTGGAGTTTTTCCAATATCGTTTTATATGTTTTTTATATAAACTCTGATCCAACAAACGTTTTAATTGATATATCCGTTACCGCCAAACGATTCTATGTCGATTGGACCCCAAGTGAACCTTGTTACCATGGAAATGAAAAATTCTGGAGATAACTTAGAGGTGTTTTTAAATTTTCATTTTTAACGTTAATTTTATTCAAATAAATCTTTTAATTGATCAAACAATTACCGCCAAACGAATATCAAACGGTTGGCGTTGGAAAAAAGTTAAAAAGTTGAAGTCTGGTAGCCAAGTTAGAGTGGGTCTCCAGGACCGTGAAACCGATAAAAAACCGCCATTTTCCGGGAGAGCGTAATCACCGAAGCTGACGAGGCATCATGTCCCGCTGAATCGAAAACGTAAGTATTAATATATCGTTTCTTCATAAACTTTATTCAATATCATTTATTAATTACATATTTTTTATGTTGCAGATTGATTTCAACGAGATGGACATTGACATGGGTAAGTATTTTTCTTTTTCCGACTTTGGGATGCCGGTGCATCAATTTTGCGTGTCGTAGTCGCGCTCGCCGCCCAATGCTACACGGCAAAACTCGTTACAGCGGCGGCCCCAAAATAATAGGTTGCATATTTTAGGTTATACCTAGGATATTTTCAAAGCGATAAGTCAGAAATTTAGACGCTGTAGAAGAAAATTAGTGAGCGACAAGTTGAATTTTAACGCTTTACCACACTGTTCACTTTTAAGTGCATAGTGCAGTGTACAGTCAAAATTTAACTTGTCGTTTACAATTTTTTTTTGTACAGCGTCTAATATTAACTTGTTGCTTTGAATAAAAAAAGTTTGACTTAATATTTTGATATTTTTTTTCAGAGCTTGAAGCACTAGATGCTGCCGAGAGGGCTGCGGGGAGGCTGTTAATGGATCCACTGCCGAACGAGCCACCTGCGGACCAGCTACCGGAGCAAAGGCAAGTAGAGCCTGTAGAACAGAGGCATCAACAGGAGCCAGTGCGCAGGCAGCAACAGCAGCGACAGTGCAGGCAGCAAGAGCAGCGATATGTTCCAGCAGTGGAAAACTTGCAAGGTGAGGCTTCTCAGGTTTCTGTAACAGTCATACAGTCATACATAGACACACTCACACACACACACACACACACGCGCGCGTTTCGTTTTCTCTATTTCCTTCTCGCTCTCTATCTCAGTCACACACATGCACACACGTTTTATAATTTCGTCAAGCGCGCGCACACACACACACACACACACACACACACACACACACACACACACACACAATACTATTCTCTATCTCTCTTTCTTACTCTGTCGCATACACACAAGTACACCATATTATTATTTCAACTGAGCACTTATAGTTGTTTTTAAAGTTATAAGTTAGATATTTAGACGCTGTATAAGAAAATTAGTGAGCATCAAGTTGAGTTTTGACGCTGTACCGCACCATTTACTTTATAGTTAATGGTGTAGTACAGCCTCAAAATTTACCTTGTCGCATACAACATTTTTGGTACAGCGTCTAATATTAACTTGTCGCTTTGAATAAAAACAACTTGTCATAACATTCTAATCTTTTTTTCCAGAGCGGGAAGCAGTTGATGGTGCCGAGAGGGCTGCGAGGAGGCAGTTGATGAGGCAACAGCCGGAGAAGGAGGAGCAAAGGCAACCAGAGCTGCATTTAGATGAGCGCAGGCAGCGACAGCGCAGGCAGCGAGAGCATCTATGTGCTCCGGCAGGGGGAAACTTGCAACGTCAAGCTCCTCCGACTATGAGAGTTTGGCAGCCTCGCGGACGAGGAATCGGAGCAAGGCCATCTGTTCTTCCTGCAAGCCGAGGTTCACACATGCACACACACTATTATGTTTCTTTTTCTTTATTCCCTTTTCGGTCACACACACGCACACATGTTTTATGATTTCTTCTCCCTTCTTCTTATTCACACACACAAACACAAAATACTATTCTCTCTCTCTCTCTCTCTCTCTCTCTCTCTCTCTCTCTCTCTCTCTCTCTCTCTCTCTCTCTCTCTCTCTCTCTCTCTCTCTCTCTCTCTCTCTCTCTCTCTCTCTCTGTCTCTGTCTCTGTCTCTGTCTCTGTCTCTGTCTCTGTCTCTGTCTCTGTCTCTGTCTCTGTCTCTGTCTCTGCCTCTGTCTCTGTCTCTGTCTCTGTCTCTGTCTCTGTCTCTGTCTCTGACTCTGTCTCTGTCTCTGACTCTGTCTCTGTCTCTGTCTCTGTCTCTGTCTCTGTCTCTATCTCTATCTCTATCTCTATCTCTATCTCTATCTCTCTATGTCTCTATCTCTCTCTATCTCCATCTCCATCTCCATCTCCATCTCCATCTCCATATCCATCCCCATCTCCCTCTCCCTCTCACTCTATCTCTCTATCTACTCTATCTCCTCTATCTCTCTATCTCTCTATCTCCTCTATCTCTCTATCTCCTCTATCTCCCTATCTCCTCTATCTCTCTATCTCCTCTATCTCTCTATCTCCTCTATCTCTCTATCTCCTCTATCTCTCTATCTCTGTACCTCTCTATCTATCTCTCTATATCTATCTCTCTATATCTTTATCTTTCTATCTCTATATCTCTCTATCTCTATCTCTATCTATCTCTATCTCTGTATCGCTATCTCTCTATCTCTATCTCTATTCTCTCTATCTTTATCTCTCTCCATCTCTATCTCTATCTATCTCTATCTCTCTCTATCTCTATCTATCTCTATCTCTATCTCTATCTATCTCTATCTCTGTCTCTATCTCTATCTCTATCTGGATCTCTATCTCTATCTTTATCTCTATATCTCTATCTCTATCTCTATCTATCTCTTTCTATCTCTCTCTATCGCCATCTCTATCTCTATATATCTATCTCTGTATCTCTCTATCACTATCTATCTATCTCTGTATCTCTCTATCACTCTATCTCTATCTCTATGTCTATCTCTATCTCTATCTCTATCTCTATCTCTATCTCTATCTATATCTATATATCTATCTCTATCTCTATCTCTCTATCTCTCTATCTCTCTTTCTCTCGATCTCTCTATCTCTCTATCTCTGTATCCCTTTATCTATCTCTCTATCTCTATCTCTCTATTTCTCTCTATCTCTATCTCTATCTCTATCTCTTTATCGCTATCTCTCTATCGCTATCTCTCTATCGCTATCTCTCTATCTCTATCTCTATCTCTCTATCTCTATTCTCTCTATCTTTATCTATCTCTATCTCTATCTATATATCTATATATCTCTATCTCTCTATCTCTATCTCTATCTCTATCTATCTCTATCTCTCTCTATCTCTCTATGTCTCTATCTCTCTCTATCTCCATCTCCATCTCCATCTCCATCTCCCTCTCCCTCTCTCTCTCTCTCTCTCTCTCCATCTCTCTATCTCCTCTATCTCTCTATCTCCTCTATCTCTCTATCTCCTCTATCTCTCTTTCTCTCTATCTCCTCTATCTCCTCTATCTCTCTATCTCTCTATCTCCTCTATCCCTCTATCTCCTCTATCTCTCTTTCTCTCTATCTCTGTATCTCTCTATCTATCTCTCTATCTCTATCTCTCTATATCTCTGTCTTTCTATCTCTATCTATCTCTATCTCTATCTATCTCTATCTCTGTATCGCTATCTCTCTATCTCTATCTCTCTATCTCTATCTCTCTATCTCTATACTCTCTATCTTTATCTCTCTCCATCTCTATCTCTTTCTATCTCAATCTCTCTTTATCTCTATCTATCTCTATCTCTGTCTCTATCTCTATCTCTATCTGGATCTCTGTCCCTATCTTTATCTGTATATCTCTATCTCTATCTCTATCTATCGCTTTCTATCTCCCTCTATCGCTATCTGTATCTCTATCTATCTATCTCTATATTTCTCTATCTCTCTATCTCTATCTCTATCTATCTATCTCTGTATCTCTCTCTATCTCTATCTCTCTCTCTCTCTCT